>CAHIKZ030000469.1:2185000-2342500 GCA_903632075.3 Acanthosepion pharaonis | reverse complement strand
ATGTTTCAATGTATTAGCACATCTCATCAGGCGTTAACGCATGATGAGATGTGTTGATATACATCGAAACATGATTGCATTTGTGTAGCGTTTGTTAGATATTTTTGATGCAATATCCTAAAATGCATAATATTGATTTACTTTTGTATTGAGTTCCATTTTAAATTAAACGTTTTGAACTTTTGAATTGGGTTCTATTCGTTTCACACACACACACACACACACATATATATATATATATATATATATATATATCTATATATATATATATATATGTATAGTTGTGCGAGTGTGTGTGTGTGTAATATATTTGAATAAAATTTTCCTATTTGTTCTTTATATTATATATATATATATATATATATATATATATATATATATATATATATATATATATATATATAACATATGGAACAAATAGGAAAAGTTTATGCTATCTTATACGATTCACTTTTAAAGCTTAATCAGAGAATGAGACATAGAGAAAAGAGAAAGAAATTTTATTTTTACTTTGTGTCGTTTGATTTTCATTGATTAATCATGCCTCACGTGTGTTTGAGTCGTTCAAATAATATTAGCATAATTTGTGACATTTTGACTTTAACAAGGAAAATTAACAGATTAACTGAAAATCCGTAAATATTGCTTTTTGCAATATGTATAATAATTGTAGTTTCTCATTTTGGAATTCAGATAATATATATTCGTAAGTGTGTGTGTGTGTGTGTGTGTGTGTGTGTGTGTGTGTGTGTGTGTGTGTGTGTGAATGTCTGTGTGTAGTAGTAGTAATAGAAATAGTAGTACTCGTCTTGTTTCTTGGTTTTCGCATGTTATTTGCTATTGTTTTTACTTACATACCGTTCGTTTTATATCAACATAAGTTAGATTCTTGTAGAATTGGTTCATTAACGTTTCATGATTTAATATAATTGTTTTTTACGTGTGTTTTCTGATGGTAATATAGTCATTTTTAATCCATCGAAACTATTTCGAATTAAAGAATTATGTTTTTTGGTTTTTTTTAATTATGGTGGCATTTCCAAAATGAAAGTTATGAACTGTTTTTTTTTTTTTTTTAGTTTTTATCTTCACAGATTTCGGGCTTTTAGATTTCGTGATGTCTCTTAAATATAATGATTATTTATTAAGTATTGCATTGTATTTATTCCTAATTATATCTCCGATTGTCATGTATTTATTCTTAATTACATGTGATCGTTTGCGTATATACGTATAGCAATAGATAGATAGATAGATAGATAGATAGATAGATAGATAGATAGATAGATAGATAGTCAAGGAATGCTAAAATAGTCAGGCCAACCTACATCTCAAAATCTGATCAAATAACAAGATAGCAGATATACTTGGAACTTTTCAGCATGTCATATATATATATATATATATATATATATATATATATATATATATATATATATATATATGTGTGTTTGTGTGTGTGTGTTTGTGTGTGTTTGCATGTGCGTGTGTGTGTTGGTCTGTGCAGACAAAAACACATCCTTATGCAACTGCACTCATTCCCTCTCTTTCCCTAACGCCCAAAGCAGGTGCACACAAGCACATATTCAATGCAACCAGCAATGACGATAATACAGTAATTAATGTCGCCAAGTTTTTGCCCCTGAGTAAAATCTTTTACTAACCATTCCATTGGTCTGGTAAAATTGTTTTCGGCACGGAAACAGGAATCATCCACCGGAAATCCGACAGAGGATCTACATGCTCACCTCAATAATAATGCCTTGATGATGACACAAATCCATTTTCTCTCTGCTTTCTCTTCAATCCAGATAGATGAGAGAAAAACAGAGAGTACTCAAGACATTTACACGGCGTCTTGGGTATGACGATAAAATACATCCGAGTCCTGAGTATGACGATAAGCTACATCTGAGTCCTGGGTATGACGATATACTACGTCCAACAGCAAGGCTTCTGAAAATACGATTTTGAAAAAATAATGTTGCCAGCTGTACGTTTTCTGTTTTGTTTTTTTTTCTGTTTTTTGTTTGTTTTTTTTATTTTTTTATTTTTTTTTAAAGAATAGTCTTGCCGGCTATACGTTTTTAAAGAAATAATATACTACCAGCTATACGTTTTTGAGGAAAAAAATATTAACATATATAGATTTTTAACAAAACAAAAGTATTACCAGTAAAAAAGAAAGTTGTCAGCATTAAATGACCTATTGAGGTTGATATGCCGTAAAAAAAAAATAAACCAAATCAAACCAAACCAAACATTTCCACGCTGTTTAAGGACACTGGGGCAATCATCTCTACAGTAACGACTTTTACTGTCCACACAGCAATAACTGAATCACTTTATTTTTAGAGATAATTTATCCACCTATCTACCAGGATAATATATTTTCCTTACGGAACATAACCACGACATAGGTTAAAAACGGCTGATGAATACAGCAGAAGGGTTATTGTGAGACTAAGAATTATCTACATTATTCTGAAAGACTAAATATATGTCAGAAACGACACTTAATAAAATACAATTAATTTATTAAACTCGTTGTTACCACCATTTGATGGCTTTATTTCTTTCTACTTATAGGTCATATTTTTATTATGTGATTCGAACATGAACTACACCTCCAGCTTTTTTAAATCACACTAAACGAATGGTGTACAGCAGAAGCGGTTCACAGTTTTTAAAACATGGATCTCTGAATCTGACAGTTGCCACAGATTTGCGCAAACTAAGAATGATTATTATTAAGAAACAGGATAAAAGGTTTCGTTAAGAACAAAAAAAAGAGTCCTTAACTGTTACGTGATATCAGTACTCTTATGTGGCACTGAATGCTGGAGAATCTTTTCAAAAATGAAGAAGAAAACTGAAGCAACAAAAATGGAATTCTACCGCAGAAAAGCTAAGGATATCATGGACTATAATTGTCAGCGCTGCTTCAGAAAAAATGGAAACAAAATGGAAACGTATATATAACAGTAGAAATATCTAGGGAACATAATGAGAATGGAAAGCTTGGAAAATCTGATACTCAAAGTACTGATTGAAGACAAGATTGACTGAGAAAAACAACGCATAACCTGCTTACTTAGCTTGAATGAATGGATGATATAACAAAGTTTTGGAGAAAAACCAAAAGGATAAAATTTATCAAGAGCTACAAAGGCCAGGAAATTTTGGAGTGTTATGAAGGGGTACGGCGCATAGATAAGAATAAATATGCAAAATGGGACGAAGACCATCGGGTTTTCAGAGAATGGAGGAACTGTCATCCGCCGTTTGGACAGAGATTTAAACAGCACCATTGTCTATGTTCACTTAAGTCATGTAACTGCAGGTCAATATGCGGAGTTGTTCTCCATGTTCATATTTCTTTACATCTATAAACAATCTATCTTCGATTTTGGCAAGTCTTCCACGATGAAAATGACAAATTAACCTTGCATTATTCATAATTTGATAATGGTTGAAAATATACATTATCATTGTTCATGTTTATATGCAAAAGCTCTAGTCCCGATATTAGACAATTGCGCTGATAAGTACGGCTTATTTTAAACAATGTAATCAAATATTGCTTTAGAACTAAATTTCATAGCATTTTTAGTGGGTTTTAATACATAATTTCGTTTCACAAGTGACTGAAAGTTACCACATATTCTGATAGATGATATTGTAAAAGATTTTTTGTGTGTTAAAAGTGTAAATACATGGAAAAAAAGACAAATTTTTATCATTTGATGCTCTCCTATTCACTGTCTTGAAGAAAATCTGGCAAACAGCAAAAATGATATGTGTTTGTTTATGGAGACGGTGACAAGGCTAGTTTTTGAAGTAGGACATATTTTTCTAAGAACGCCAATATACATGACGATAAAAAAGAAACGCTATTTTTAAGTAACCCTTGTTGCACGATATGGAACTTAGCGGATATGCTGTACACATTAGTGTTGTAAGGGATTTGAAAAAATTTGATTAAAAGGGACGAAAAATTTCATGAACCGTAATTCCATCTACGATTCTCTGCGAAAAACGGACTATTTCGTAAAAGAATTATCACAGGCGGTTAAAAAGGGATTCTGTACAACAATATGGAGCTCAAATTGCTCTGGGGAAAACGAAACACCGTTAAGCTGTTAAAAAACTGGGATCTTCTATTACATCTGCTGTATTCATCTGACCAATAAAATTCTGGTTATTTACATCCGTACACAATTCTCTTAAGCGAATCGTGTTCCGAATAGTAATTCGTATAGTGATCAGTATAGTGAATAGTAGAGAGATAGAGGATATTGTAGAAAGAGTGACTCATATAGTAATAGAGAATAGTATAGAAATGGTGATCCATGAGACGCCAGGCTAATTCCCATATATGCATTTCCTTTACCATAATGTGATCAACTTATTCAAAATGGGACCGCCTGTGTTTGCTCTCTGGCGATTTGTGTTCAAACTCCAGTGTCGACAGCGACACTTTATTCCTATATAGCACTTCAACATTCATGGTATTCATATCAATTTTTGCTGTGTCGAATTGCATCTCTTGAAAAGTTTTTCAGACGTCTTGACGCGTTGCGAAACTCATTTAAACCCACTATCACTACCACTAAATTCTCTGCTACAGGATATGTTCCCATTTTGTCGAAAGTAGTATAAAATACATCTGCATGGCTTGGGTGTTTGCATTCTTCAACATGCGCAGATAGTAAGGAAAACATCATTTGAGTTCTCGAATGATTCTTTTATGTATTTCCGACATTATTTATTGTTTCGTATTTGTTTTTTTTTTCCTTTAATGCTTCCCTTCTTTTTAAGGACAATTAAACAAAAACGTTAAACAAAAACATTTTATAGTATCTCTCTCTCTCTCTCTCTCTCTCTCTCTCGCTATATATATATATATATATATATATATATATATATATATATATATATATATATATTATTATTTAAAAATATATGATTACTTCGTTACATAAGAGTCCTCATGTTTCAAAGACAAGAGCCAAAACCTCAATCTAATTATTAAAAATAATTTGAATTAAAGTATCAAGACCAATTCAACCTCAAGCGAAAATATAGGAAGCTTTTTTTAGGAAATTTTCGCTTGAGGATGAAACAGGTTTTGATACTTTAATTCAATTTAACTTTAATAATTGTATTGAAGTTTTGGACTCTTGTTTTTGAAACATGAGAACTCTTATGTAGCGAAGGAATCATATATTTGAATAAATAATTATAATTTAAGCCCTTCTTTTGTATAGAGCACTGTTTTTGTTTTATTTTTTTTTTTTTTTTAAATAAAAACAAAAATGCTAACGAGCTCCGGATTATTTACCTAACGTGTCCTTTCCTATTTTTTTTCTATATATTTGCACACACGCACACACACACATACATACACACACACACACACACACACACACACACACACACACATATATATATATATATATATATATATATATATATATATATATATATATAGATATATATATATCATCTGCCAACATTTTTTTTGTTTTTTTGTGTTTGTAATGCTAATTCTGTCTAGTCGCTTGTTCGTTCTAATTTTACTTATATTTTTTTTATATTCAAACACGACTGTTTTTCATTTCCTCAATCTCTCGGTCAAATAGATGATTTCTCTACATATTCCGCTAATAATTCAGACCAAAATGCTTCTTTACACGATTTGTTTCCTCTGGCACTTTTTGTGCATCACGAAGATGTCATCCTGGAATTTCAAACGTCTCTTTATATTTCTTTTGAATAAATTATTATACCTGAAATCCTTTTTCTCAAGACTCTTTTCTGCTACCAGCGTATGGATTGGGATTCATTTCTCAATTTTCTTCCCGACATTCCTTGGAGCATAATCTTTAATCTTCACATTGAAAATTGTATCACTGAGGTATCATCTTGGGAAAATGCCAACATCGATGCATTTGTGTCATCTCAGAAATAAAAGATGAAACAAAAATATTCTCTTTGATCCACATTTGCCTGTTCAGTCTTTGTAGCCCCCCAAGAATCACTTTTTTCCATCTGTACCAACGACATAACTCTAAACACAGCAAACGCCTCTCTGTGTCCAGTCATTATAATTGCAACTATATTCACCATGAGTCGAAAGCTTTGTTCATTTATAGGAAAATGCACCGTATAGTCTCTTAAAGTGTTTCTCGTGATTACTCGAGTGAAATAAGACGAGATACTCGGATTCCCTTCACGCAAATTTAAGTGCCATCTTTTCTGCTGACAACGACGAATGTTTTGTTCATTATTTTATTTTTTAATTCTACTCACAACATATCTGGAATATCATTATATGAGATTCAAGGTATGATGTCAATATAACGCAATCTGTTGTTACTGCTATCATCTCTCGATTGGGCATCTCTTCTGATGGTATAACGATTTACTTCTTTCTTAATGGTAAGTCGAATAGTTTTGATAATGTCTAATTTGCAGTTTATCAGGAAAATGTTTTACATTATTTTTATAATGCGAATCATGCCACTCCAAGTAAGGTGTTAATGCCGCTAAGACGCAAAATGTTACTTCAAATGATCGAGGAGGAGAAGTCTTTAGTTAGGAGAAAGAACAATAAAAGAACAAGGTTCAGATTTCTAGTGCTTTTTCCGTTGTGTTGATTGATGTTATATGATTTAATTGAGTCTGTATGAGATAAATTGCATGTGAAACATTGTGATTATGTAGTAGTTGCCAAACCAATGTATGAGTTGTTTGAATTATTATTATTATTATTATTATTATTATTATTATTATTATTATTATTATTATAGTTTTGAGAAGTACTATCCAAGTGGACAAATAAATTTATAAACATTGATTTGCTGAAGTTTAATTTTTATTTTTATTTTGTCGTTGGGGATATTCCTGTTGTCACAATTTAAAATAGATTGTATGTTTAATTACTTTATTTGTTCGTTTACCAATACGTATCTATGTATCAGCTTTTTTTTTTTTTAAATCGTCTGGACCCTGATTAATGTTTAACTGACTCTGGTAGATCCACTTAATCGCAGTTTTTACATTATTGCTTGATTTTATTTTGTCTCAGGCGGGTCAAATTTGGTGAGGGAATTATTCAAACACTAATTAACAATGATTCCCTAAACCCCTAGTCAATAAACGTATGGATCGGCGAAATTTTTAAACAAGCCCAGGCGTTAACCATCGACCTGATTAAGTGAAGGCTTTTTTTTGAACAAGAGGAAAAAGCAATACGTCTACAACCCTGACGGCTTATAGGAAAATGAAGCTGAATGTGAATTCAATATACATTTAAAAGACAAACAAGCACACGCATATATATGAAACTATATTTTATTATATATATATATATATATATATATATATATATATATATATATATATATATATGAAGAAATATACTCTTAAGTTGTGTTATATTTGTGGGATAAAGTGCTCAATATCACAGATAGAGCGTGTGTAAATATAAAAGTGAACATTGAAGTCAACACTTTGAGGCGACAGGCTGTTTTTCTGCTAGACGCAATCGTCAGGCCACTCGAGGCCTGACGATTGCGTCTAGCATGAAACAGCCTGTGAATTTGTGAATGGTACATATAATGCCATAGAGAATATTAATAAAGGAGAGTTCAATGTACACTACAGAGAATAATAATAATAATAATAATAATAATAATAATAATAATAATAATATACAGAATAAAACCTCAAAATTAATTTCTGTTAGAATTTATTTCGTATATATATATATATATATATATATATATATATATATATATCTTCGGTTCGAAATCTCTTTGTAAGAGATTTCAATCTGAAGATATATATATATAGAGAGAGAGATATTCACGAAATAATTTATATCCTAAATGAATCTTTAACTTTTTCATCTTGATTATATATATATATATATATATATATATATATATATATATATATATATATATATATATGCTCACTATCTTCAATGAGATGAAATATATTATCAAGGTATGCTATATTTATCGGTTAACCTGCTCAATATCAGTAATATAGCGTATGTAAATATAAAATTGGATATTGAAATCTAAATACAAGCTAAACGCAATCGTCAGGTTTAACGATTGCATTTAGCATGGAAGAAAATGTCGCCCCGTCCACTTACTCAATCAAGTACTTAAATATACTGATAAACAAAAAGAACTGTTAATTGGGAAAACTTGAAGCGTCCAAAATTAAAGAACCCTGTCAATGCTGCTCATTTCTGTCTAATTAACAAACTTATTGGCCGAACTTTGAGAGAGCATATTAATCAAACTTATAAAGGCTATTGAATTTAATAATTTCTGAAACCTTACGACCACAGAGTTTCACACATTGTTTAAGCAAGATTTTGACTGTTCCTCCTTTAGTTTATACCACAAGTCAGTGTAATTGCCTGATCTTATCACACATTATCTTCCAATGATTCTTACTTAAGTTGATATCTGAACATTGGGCGGGCCATCCACTAACTTCGATATTTTCAGCTTCAAAAATTCGGTTAAAATGTTGCAATATAAGAGTGAGCCACGAACAAAAACACTCTCAGAGACGAAACAACATACAGTTTAATAACATTGCTGCACAAGTATATAACGAAGTTGTGAACTATATACATTGTTAATGAATTTCCTTTAACCGAATTGCTTATCATCTGCGCATTTAACTGGTTTTTTTCCCATATTCCTGAAGCCGTCTCTCATTTTTATGTTGTCTGACATTTTCTTTGTCATATGAGTCAACCAAATTTATATTTCATCGCAAAAAAAATTACATTAATATAGACAACATAATCTTTTGCAAAAGCTTGTATTGTTGTCTGCTTCTCAGTATTGGTGAGTGTTACAGGTATAATAATGTGTCTAAAGTCGTACTTCGCATAAAGGACGCGCCATAATCTGCTAATTATTCTGAAATTCTTTGGGTATCTAACACACTAGTAGGCAAAGAGCCTCCACTATAGAGAATGTTTACATTGCCTGGTTATTGGTATCCACTGGAGGGCTGGCGACTAGCTAAATAATCATGACTTGTGCTAGATAGCCTTTGATGTCACATAATGATCATTCGCCCTTTGACAGATCTTGTTTTTAATCGTGCTTGACATCAAGATCATCCTCATCAACATAAAAGCCTGGTGCGAGAACTAGTTTAATTACCGATCATTCGACCAATTAGTGCTGAGTTACAAGTTTGTTAGTTACACATGTTAAATGAGCTGTCAAAGTAAATATACTTTATAATAATATAATACACAGATTTTGACCGTCAATTTCAGTAAAATATGTTTGAATGAATATATATATATATATATATATATATATATATATATATATATATAAATGGTGTATACGGAATGAATTCCAATAACCAACAATTACTATTCTTAAAAGAGTGCTCAATAGAGAGTAGAGCATATATAATTTTTTATTTTAAAAAATCAAGTGATTATGTTGAATGTAAAATAAATGGTTTTAAAAGTTTCAAATTAATTAACGATCCTTCGCAAGGGAACAACGTTGTTACAAAAGCTAGAATGACCAATCAAAATACAAGTATAGGAAAATTCAAAGAGCTTCATAACGAAATCATGTTATAATAGCTATTCAGATCTTTAAAATAGGGGTAATATTAAAAAAAGAATTCTAACCAGTAATTATTAAATTATATTATAAATTTGATATTAAAATTAAAAGTAAAAATTACCAATTTTAAAATCCAAATTTAATCACTATTAAGTTTAAAGTTATAAAATTACTGAGGGGAAAAGAAGAAATACATATGTTAGTCAATTTATTTCTTCATTGAAATTACGTTAGAATAGACGCTGATATGTCATACGGTCATCTGACAATATGTATACATTTTAATTCCAAGCGTGTGAATGGGGTCCTAACCTCACGCGTAAAACAATCCAAACACACTCAGATTATAATACATAATCACCCAGACGTATTTAGATATATATACACACAAAAAGTGACGAGACAGAGAACATCTCCACGACCCTTTAGAAAAAAAAAAGAAAAAAAAGGGAAACAAACACATGCATACATACACAATTAAAAGTGAATGCACTTTCCATACACATAGACACCGATAAATACATGTACACACATCCACATACATTGACTTAGACAATCAGATACCACATCCAAGAAATATTTAATACTGAAAGTGTCATTAAACAAATGCGAACCACTTATTAAAATATAATTTAAGCGAGCAAATATACAAAGATAAAAATGGTTAAAAATAATATTACTTAACATATTAAAAAACGAAACTTCCAAACCCACAAATATCTATAAAAACATATATTTTTATCATATAAGTTGATATATTATATATTAGGTGAAAGAAAAAAAGAAAAAAGGACTACCTACAGAAATAAGTGTACAGTCACACGTATATACATATATACACATACACATATACACAGAAATATGTCTACATACATCTACACACACACACACCCACACATGTACATATATACACACATACATACATATATATATATATATACATATATACACACATATATATATACATATACATATATATATATATATATATATATATATATATATATATATATATATATATATACACGCATACACATACGCATATACACATACCGAAATCAACCCGCACAGCGTCGTAAAAAAAAACGCCAGATATAAATATATATACATACATGCACATAAATACAAATATACACATACACACAAATACACACATGCACATGTATACATATTTAAACATACTTATACATATACATGTATACACATGCACATATAAACTAAATACACAAACATATATATATATACCAACACATATACAAACATACGAATACACATAAAAGAAAAAGAAAAAACATACAAACGTAAATTAACATATATAGACATATATAGGCACAAACACATCCATATATATACATACATACATATATACACACATACACACACATATATATATATATATATATATATACACAACCACACATATGTATATGGTATTTATCAATTCACCCACAGGAATTGAATGTGGCACAAGGCCTTTTTAATGTGGGTATGTCCGAGCCCGTAGGCCCAGTCAAAAATAAAACCCATCTAAACCCGTCCAAGCGGGCTAGTTCCGTCAACCTCCCCGAACGAAACCCTACCCTTCGGCAGAGCCTCGTCCGGGTTCCTCTCTGCAAGCAGAGAGTTCGACAGACACCCGGCTCGGCAGCTCACAAAGCACAGATACTACACTTTGATCCTAGCCACCGGGCCGAGCGGGTATTCTTTTTATAGATACATATATACATACATCCACACATAAAAATGGGAATATACATACATTCTAACAACATTATATTATTAACAATAAAATATAGTACACTCCCATCCACTCATATGAACATAAATATACACACATATGCATATACATACATATGCGTATATACACACTTAAACACATATAATTACAAATACATATACACATAAATATATATACACAAATACACAATCACTCACATATACATATATACACACACAAATACACATACATATACATATATACACACATTGACTTACACACTTGGCAGTAAACACAAACAAAATTTGACATACCTACACATACACACAATCTCACATATGATAGGTGTCAACACATACATATACACCCACACACATATATATAAACACACACACAGACACACACATATATATATATATATATATATATATATATATATATATATATATATATATATATATATATATGTATAAACGTATACATATACATACACAAACACTCACACATACACACACACACACACACATATATATATATATATATATATATATATATATATATATATATATATATATATTCATTTATACATGTTTTATTGAAATCTGCAGACAATCGATCATGACCAGGTATCTCCTATTTAATTTCTTTCATCATCACATGGTTTACCAGTTTGTTTTATATAAATATTTCACGTCAATTGTTCTGAGTCGCTTTCCTCTTTGGCAAGTAGACTTGATAAATTTAAGTGTAGTACTAGATTGGAAGTTAGGTCTTATCATTTTAAAGTTACATTTGCTAAATATAACTGTAACTTATATTTATTATCAATTATTTCAGTTTCTTTAGCATCCGGAACCTTAGTGGCTTTATCACCCTGCCGGGAGTGAAATGGTTACTAATACAATTCTTGTGCTCATTTTTTCAAAATATTTATCCATTTTGCGTATATGCGTTCGCTCTTAGATTTATTAAAAAAACAGTCTAAAATTTTCTTTTCATGCTCGACAGATATACAAGCAAACGCGCGGGCACGCACACACACACGTGCACGCACACACATATGCGTGGATGTATTTATGTAGATAGATAGATAGATAGATATGAAGAAAGCAGATGGATAGTTCGATCGCTACATAGATAGATAGATAAATAGATATGTTACAAGCAGGTATCAAATATAAAACAAAGCTGTTGACTAATAAATTCTACCCGAAACTGTTACCATGGTTGAGTTCATCAACTCAAAATAGCCAAATCAATCTATGATCAAATAAATTAAAAGGCAAAATTTTTCCTCTGTAATTGTAGAGACGCAATTCAATTCGACTGAATCCGACGATCAAAAACTGGTTCATCCACAGAGGTTAATCAAGACGTGAATCAGAAAAATGTATGTGACGGAAGTGTTCAAGCCACTATTTCTCATCCAAGAAAATGATTGAAACCGTTCTCTATTATTACACGATGTCGGTCAGATAAAAAGACACGCTAATGCAGATCCACAATTATATTTTGCTCCTGGGGTTTAAAATTACACTTGTCTTCTTTTGATTCAAAACATTTGCATCAAACTTAATTTCATCGCTCGTGCTCAAATTTTTCTTTTAACTTTAACCAAAGTCTCTATGACTCTAGTTTTACATTATAGTGCATTTGTATCTAAAATCTCAGTTTATTTCTTTGATTATTTTTTTAACATTGACAGTTTACATTAAATAGCATCGGTGTATGCTGCATACTTCGTTAAAAGGAGTTATATTGAGAATAAGTGTGTTTCAATACAAGTCACCTGGTATATATGACAGTTGAAATAACGACGCTGAAGAAACAGTAGAAGAACAAAAGGAGGGAGACGTAGTATTTTGAAGGAAAATTGAAGAGGAGGAAGAGAAGTAGTAGTAGGAGGAGGAGAAGAAGACTATGTTTGTCAAACGCATATTATCATTGAAAATATAAATTTGTGAAAATTTTTAAAAAAATGATAACTATCTATCCTAAAGTTTTCTTTTTTTTAATACATTCAATTTTTTTTAAATTTGATGCAATAGCACTAAGTAAAAATGTTTTCCGCATAACGAAAATTTCAAACAAAAAAATTTAAAATGCAACAGAAAATTAAACATCATATATAGATCTAAATTACAGTAAGAACTAAAGTTACACACCCACATACACACATAAACACATATATACGATTAGTTATACATTATTAAAAGCAAAATATATGTACTAAAGCGCATGAAATGCAACAAATCCTATATAGGTATCACTCAATCACTAAAAACAGAGTCGCCCTACACAAAAGCAACATTAAATTAACAAACAACAGGAAACTATTTGTGTCGCAATACATCCACAAATGCAACAGTGGTAATTTTACAATTATGGCAATATAATAAAAACACGATTATTCTTACCTCTAAATGCAAGAAAACTATTTCACAGGCAAATTTAAACCAGCACAAAACAAGTCATAACCCCCCCCACACACACACACACAGAAACACACACGATATACACATAGAGTAAAAAACATTCTAGTCGGAACACACACACACACACACACACACACACACACACACACACGAACCCACACGAACCCTACCCGCCATGCAAAGTTTATATATATATATGCGTGTGTGTGTGTGTGTGTGTGTGTGTGTAGAACGTATATATGTATATACACATTTTAGCAAAAAGCACATACACAATACAATAGAGGAAGGAATGAAAAGTTACACGGGTCCATATAAAGGTAAAAACAGAAACATCCTCCTTTCTTTCCCTTTCTATGAATAAATTTAATTGTTTTACTGCCCTTCAAGGAAAGGAACATATTTCGCCCACTCCAAGATGAATTCAGCCACAAAAGACAACGGTTAAAAGAATTAACTTCGGAATAAAAAAATACTTCGGAATAAAAAATACTAATTCTTTAAATAATATCTGGAAATAACCATTCATCTGATGAAGGTCACAAGACCTGAATTACATGTAGCAAAATATATAGAATGAAATATATACAAAAATCCACATTATATCAAAAAAATTTTCAACTCTTTCTCTCTTTAAAATATCCACTTTTCTCTCGTTGGAAAAAAAAGTAATCTCTCCCTCGTGTATATATATATATATATATATATATATATATATATATATATATATATATTCACGGCTAAGACTCGCCATGATACGGACTTTGAAGCCAACCACCATCATTCCCTTCTTATTCCATTAGTGAGTTGTAAGTTCCACTTGAGCTGCTTTGTTCCGCAAACCGCTTCGCTGTGGAACCAACTCGTAAGAGGATGTTTTTCCAGTTACTATAATATTTACCTGTTAAAGTCTACGGTTATCTTCTCCATATATCTGCATAAATTGTACCCCTTACTCTGTAACCGTCTACCTTGTGTGGATCCCTGGCCATGTACAGATTGAAGATCACTGTAAAAAAATTAGCAAAATTATTTACACTTGTGTTTTCATATATCAATCAATTTTCCTACCCTAAGTCACAGTTCCTTTAGTTTCAAAATTAGTTGTTTTTATATATATTTTACTGCCAATAATTTTTCTTGGTGCTTTTATAATAGGATAACTAAGGGAGGAAACTCAGCAAGATTAAAGTGAGCATCCCAATAGCCGTGACGATCAGGAAATGCTCGACACATAAACATAAACAATATGAATTTTATTACAATCATTTTAATCATTCTTCTTGCACATAACTTCAAAATGAAGGAATCGCTACTTAATTACCCGCTCATATTCATCTAGCATTGATATTTAATGTTAAGTCTACCATGTTATCGGTCCTTACCTGGCATCTCAACTTCATTCGCTTTCCCAGCGCCGTAACGCAGCTTTCCTGTACCTTATCTATAAATATTATTTTCATAGTAATTGTTCCTACGAATTTTCCCTCTTTGATAGCTCGACTTGAAGAATTTAATCGCAGTACGAAATTCGTTGGTAACTCTCATCATTTTACAGTTGCAATGGTTCGATGCAACCGTAAGTTCTATTATAACAGTTTCGTTTCTCGCACTTTCGCCTGTGGCATTTTTTCCGGCTTCTTGCTTTTCAGTCAATTTTGATTTTCAAAGATTAAAATACAATGGCAATCATTGTTTTCTGTCTTTTCAGTTCTTGTCTTTTTATTGTTCAGTCTCTTTAATAATGATTTTTTCACATATTCTCTCACACTCAGTGACACCTGACGTCTCAGTGTCTTTATTGCCTTCCTTTTGGGTGCTGTTTAAATGTCGACTTTTTATATTTATTGTAATATATTTCTCGTCTTAATTTTTCATTCATAAGTGTATATATCTCACAACTTGTTCTATTTTTATGGAAGAACTTATTGACTTGTTCGCCAGTGTACAAATTCTCTCACACTCAGTGATACCTTACGTCTTAGTGGCTTTATTGCCTTACTTTGCGGAACTGTTTAAAAGTACATTTTCTATCTTTCTTGTAATATATTTCTCGTCTTAATGTTTTGACTCATAAGTATATATATATATATCACCATTTATGGAAGAACTTGTTGACTCGTCCGCCGGAGTAACACATTTCTTCACTGAACTCGGAAATGTATATGCATTTGTTTTTGACAAAAAACAAAACTTTCCTTTGTCTCTTTAAGTTTTACTACAATATTTACCTTCTCAGGCGATTTTCCACTGAAAAAATAAGCTTTTGTCTTATTAAAAATTATGAACGCTGAATCGTTTTGTTGTTTTTCAATCATTCCGTTTCTTTACTGTAACAATGTCTACTTTTAAACATTTCTCTGTTAAACATCTATTTATTTTCTCTGCAATTTCCTTCTCGTTCATCCTTTCGGGTCACTAAACTGCAGCCTTCTTTATCTGATTCTTTTACCATCTCTCAATTTGCCGGTCTTCGGACAGATTTCTTATATTGTTCATTAGCAAATCACGGAAAGAGACAGTCTTAAACTAATGATATTTACACCGACCCCAGCGTCCCTATAAATGCGTATATATCATGTTTCAAAGTGTAACCATATCTATAAGAAGGATTTTAGATTGATTTTTTGGCGTTGCCTAAAAGCAAACGTTAACAAGTGTTCTGATTCATTATATGATCATTATTTGAATGTGCAAGCATTCTTGGTTTCTTTAATAGCCATCATATAGTCTGTGAGAGATGTTATTAAGCAATAATATTTTCACAATAAAACGTATAATAACCAACAGATATCGGTTACATTTTCTAAGATCTAGTTTTATTTCATCATAAATATTTAAGCTTATTTCTCTTCTTTTAATAGTTTCACCCCAAGAAAGACAATTTTGCGCTGAACATTGTCCTACGTAACCGTTTTTTTTTTCATCACCAGTAATTGTATATTTAAGAAACGGTTATTTACACCATTATAGCTGTTTCCCAAAATTGGAATTTACTTATGATTTGCCCGAATAAAATGGTGTTGCCGATTATAGACATTGATGAGATAAACACTTATGAACAAAATAAATGAAATTTTTTTAAAAATTCTAAATAATTTACAATTATTAAAAACAGATAAGAATGCCATACCGGAAAAAAGAAATAAAGAAATAACCTTATGAGGTATGATAGTAAAAGAAGAGAGAGTATTATAAAGATTAAAAAGAAATGGGCACAAATCTCTCTCTCTCTCTCTCTCTCTCTCTCTCTCTCTCTATATATATATATATATATATATATATATATATATATATATATATATATATAAAAATAGATAGAGTGTTATACAGATTAAAAACAAAAGGACACAATCTCTCTCTCTCTCTCTCTCTCTCTATATATATATATATATATATATATATAGTAAAAAAAGAGAGGGTATTATAGAGATTAAAAATATATCTATCTATATATAATTATATATATATATATATATATATAGATATATAGATAGATAGATAGATAGATAGATAGATAGATATGGCACTGTTAAGTATGTAAAATTAATTGAAAACTAAAGTAGCATTGTGTAAGTAACAATCGAAGAAAGTAAAAGATTGCAAAAAGAATGCCAAAATAATATGATATATGGAGAGAATCAGAATAAAAAAAGTTAAGTGGTTTTCTGTAAAATGAAAAGGGGAAAATGAAAACTGAAAGAATTAAAAGTCGGGTGAATGAATTGAACCTTTCAAGTATAAAAACAATTTTTGAAAGAAAAGTAAGAAATATACAGGTAATCGGTGAGCTACAAGAAAATGACCCAAGCAGTGGAATAGGCTTATAGAAAAAAATACGAAAACATTAAAAAGAAATGCTAAATAAATTTATACTGAATTAAACACACAAAAAAAACATGTTGTTTTCTACAAGTGCAATGTATATCAGTTCATTTTTTTTGTTTGTTTTGGATTCCTTTTTAAATATACACTCATCTCTTTTTTTTTCATCCTTTCCCTCATCTTTCCAACTTGAGGAGATTTTTTTCTATTTTTACAAACACCTTACAAGCGTAAAATAAAAAGGTAAACATGTAAAATTCTTGTTGATATTTGAAAAAGATATTCTAGATTTTCTGTATTTTAAGTCACCTTTCGTTTTTTTTTCTTTGTTTGTTAGTTTGCTTGGAATTTACTCTTCTGAATGTTTTCTTTGTTAATTGAATGTTTGTACATTACAACGAACAAAAAACAGCAGTTTGAGCCAGAAAAGAAGGAACATATCACTTAGGAGCTGCTGACGTCTTTATAAATGTATTATGTTTACATTTTTTATGAGTCAGAAATATGTAGTTAATAAAAATAGATAAAGATACAGAATGCCATGATGTATCTATTCTTTTAATACAATTCTATAACATTCAAAAGAATTGCACCTTAATGTGGCGTGTATAATTTTGTTTACATCAAGGAATTATGAAATCGTACCAGTTGGAAAAGTAACAATGGATCCTAGTTGATACATTTTAGCTTTTAGTTTTCTCATAATCCTTACAGGTTTATCCAGTTTGTAAACCTCTTTCATTTCAATTTGTGTTTAAATTAAACAGTTTTAAATCTGAAATATGTTTACTTTGTTCAGTCATTAGCTGGAGCGTGTGATTTTCAAAATGCAATATCTTATTTTTTTTTAAATCGTCACACCTAACCTATTATACTTCGTTTGAAGTGATTAATTACATCCAATTATTACTTAATTTTATATGTTCGTGACTATCACTTTGACTATTGTTATTAGTGTAGGCTTTGTGGCTGAGCCAGTTGTTTATTTTGATGCGTATTCAGAAACGTTTATTTTCAATACACACAACGCATACAGATTTTAATGATTGGCACAATACAAGAGTGACAAAAAGAATTGTGTATTATTATTATTATTATTATTATTATTAATATATTTCGATTTCTGCTATGGTCACACAACCCATCATGTCTTCGGGGAGATCTAACGCATGTAGTGGTGTGTTGTTTTGGTTATATTTCATGATTTGTTTTTTCCAACTTTCATAACATCACTGGCGTGACATGGATACAATTCTTCTTAGTGTGTGGGCTGTACTTATCAAGACATGATTTTGTATTTCACTCAAGCTGTGGTTTCCAGGGATTTTTTCAATGTGTTGTTGTGCTCCATTTTTTATCATTCCAAGCGCACCTATGACTGGTATTATTCTTGCTTTTACTTTCCCCATTTTTTCGATATCGATTTCCAGGTCTTTATACTTTGATAGTTTTTTTTTCAGTTTCCTTGGTTGCTATGTTACTGTCCACTGGGTAAGCCATATCAGTTACTAGGGTAGTTTTTTTTTCTTTTCAATTTCTGACAATTATACCCAGCTTACTTGCTTTATTCGCCGTCACTAAAAATGGTTTAATCCCATAGAATTATAATATATTCTATTTCTCTAACAAATGAGGGGTGATGTTCATACCAGTGTTTATTAACATATTTTTCAAAGCGTTTGAACATTGTCCATTGGAAATATTGTCTGAGTAACGACTTTTATATTCATTTGGAGCAAGTTTAGAATGGCCTGAGATTAGATTGTCTATTGTTTCCTGATTTTTGTCTCAGAACCTGCATTTTAGATCCACACTATTATGTATGATATTTTTCTGAAAGTCCCTAGTGAAAAGAATCTGGTCTTGCGCTCTAAGAATAATGCCTTCCGTTTCAGCCTTTAATCCAGATGATCGTATCCATCGATGAGTGTTAACTTTATCAACATCGATTTTATTAGCCTCGTTCTGGATATTGACCATTCAGAGATTTGTCTTTCCAGCGATGTTTCATCTGTTCAACTGCTTTATACTCGGCTTTCTTTAACATTATTCTTGATACAACATTTTGTACTTGGGTTCTGTTTTGGTTTTCTACAGAATCTACTAAATGTAGATCTTGTTTGTACTTACAACCTTCTTTCATGACTGAATATTTTTCTTTTTGTTTTCTTGTTGTTTACTAATTGTATCCTCCAATCATTTGTTGTTTCCATGTATGTTACTAAGTCAATAATTGTTGTCGTGTATGAAGAACAATATCTCCTCCACTTCTAACTGAATAAGACTTCTTCCAAACTTTTTTACTGGGTATGTGTACATGGTCTACATCAGTCTTTGGATGATGCATATTGGGTTTCATGTATTAGAATCCATTCATCTGACATGTTTTAAATTCCAGCTCATGACGTTGAAGCTATATTGAACAACTGGGATGGTAAGGCTTATTATTATTATTGTTTTATTTTCTTTTATTTCTGGTGTGTACTCACTTCTTTCCGGGTCCCGTCTAGAGACATAAGGTCAGAAATGGCATCATGACATTTTCCACTGAGCAATTAAAAGAAAGACAAACAAAAAAAAACGCATATTTATATTGATAAAGCCGTTCATAATGTGTGGTCTGTACCCGTGAGTACAATTTGTTGTATATTTTTAAGGCAAGGGCTTCCAGGAATCCCTTCAATGAGTCTATAGGAATCTTTTCCAAACAATCCATACGTTCCAGCTACAACAGGGATTGTTGATGTTCTCATGTGACACATTTTTGAGATTTCGATTTAAAGCTGCTTGTATTTTGATAGCTTTTTGAAGATCTTCAAAGATACATTGCAGGCTGCAGGGACTTCCATATCAATAAGGAGGCATTTTTTGGTCTTGTTTACGATCTCTAATAACACGACGTTTATGGACACTATATATATATATATATATATATATATATATATATATATATATATATATATATATATATATTTATTATACATATATATATATATATATATATATATATATATATATATATATATATTTCATTTTTATTTCACCAGAGATTTTATTTTTCTCTGGATCTTCAGACTTCACTTTCAAGGGTGAAAAAATGAATTTAAAATTTACACTTTTGAAGTGGAGTATTAAACTTATATGTAGTATTAAACTTATATAAGGTGACCTTAAAAAATAATATATGTGTGTGTCTCTGCGCCCGTATGCATGTCTATATTTACATGGTAATATATTATTTCATTTTTTCAAATTTTCCTGTTAATCAGTCTGCAGTAAATATATTGCAATCTTTTTTCTTGTTTCTATTTACTTTTCTATACCAATCCTCACGTATTTCGTCCCCAAACAAAATCTGTGGAAGAAATGTATTCATTGTTATTAATCTTACTATAATTACTTTTACTCAACAAGATTTCATATCATTCTTAATTGGCGGCTTAAAGTATTTTCTTTTGAAGATTCATAACAAAAGCAAATCATCATCCATAGCAGAGAGGTAAAGTAACAGCACGTATCCTCATTTAATACAGTTATTAATAACATAATTATTGTTTTGGCGATATCATCAACGTAAGATTTTTATCAGCGTTTATTTTTCTTTATTTTCGTTATCCAATGTATTCATTTATAGTTCCTATTGTATTTATTCAGTTATCTATGGTAGCTATTTGCCTAATGTACACATTCAGTTAACATGTCAGCAATATTTGGTACCTATGACTATGTCTTCACTGAGACAAAACAAGTTTTAATTAAACCTGAGTTCAATACACCAAATAATTATAATGATTACTTACTTTATTTACATTATTCAGACTGGTATCCTCATCTTCATTGCCATATTCATAATGTTTCGGCCGTTGTATGATCCGGTTTTCTTCAGGAGTTCTGAATTTCGATCAAACCCTTTATTTCATCCACCGGGGTCGATTGTTCTAGTTCCTTGTGCCATGCCTCTTCCAGATGTCTCAGCTATTTCCATTTAACTCAAGTTTATTTAGCCCATTCTTTTCGCTTTTCTTCGCTAACTTCTCTAGAAACATTTGTTATTTCTTTTCCGTTTCTGCTATCAACAATATGTCATCTGCCCATCATATGTTGTTAAAATTGTGGTCGTCTATAATGAATCCTGGTAGAAGTAACACCCTTATTTTACACCTCTTTCTACTTTTGCGTAACTGCTGAACTCCATTTTGATCCGTATGCAGGCGGTTTAATTCCAGTATAGGTTCTTCGTTATTCTAATGTCCTTCCCGAATATGTCAAGATTGTTAAGCAGCTCGGGCAGATATTTCTAGTGTAATTCATCGAACGCCTTTTCTGAGTATAAATATCGCTTTCCTTGTTCCGGTGTATTTAACGAACCCGCACTGTTCTTGTCCTATCTCTGGCCTGATTCTGCTGTGCGCGCCATGCATCAGAATTCGGATGATGAGGTTTGTTATGTGGCTCTCAGTCCAATATCCTTCTCTATTATTCTTTACTTTCTTCCGATTTTTCATTACATTTTATAAAATTTTAACTAATATGCAATATTAAACATGTTTAATAATTCTAAAATATAAAGTTGTTATGTTTCTCTTTCATTATTATTGTTCACGGAGGCATGGAAAGTAGAATAAGTGCACCGTTCTAACATTCCGGTCGCATTGTTTTCGTTCACCTTCTCCCAAGTATGGTTTCATATATATATATATATATATATATATGATACCATCTTTTCTTCACTCAGCAATGGACTAAACAGCAGGTAGCAGGAGCACTTGTTTGGCAACCATTCTAGAAGAAATACAGTACTGAATTCAAAAAGTTGGGGTTGGCAATCTACCTGTTTGGTAGAGAAACCACAGCAATTACCCCTGGAATGATTACACTCTGGACACATTCTCCACAGGATAGTCTAATGGTACTGATGAGGAGGACTAATGATAGAGTTCTGTCATTCGATTTTATCCAGGTACATTTTCCTAGATTATTATGCCACCAAATATTAACGGCACAAGTCAAGACAAATATGACGTTGTTTTTTGTGATGTATATGAAACAGAGAGAGAGAAATCGAAAGTATCAAAAACGATAATATCAAAGGAAAACAAAGAAAAAGTTTTGCTTCTACATGCAGAAATTTATATCCTTATAATAAAAATTGTGTACAGTTTATGCATTTACACCCTTGTGCAAATTTATTGAAGCAAAGCGAATAATTCCATTATTATTTCCTTTGTTTGGTATTTTTCCAATGAAACATGACCCAGTGCACATCGTATGTTCATTCCACAAAGTCGTTCCTTGCAAACTGTCCATAGATTCTCGACTGGATTTAAATCAGGAAAGTTTTCGGGTCAGACTAGAGTACTTTGATTTTCTCACTGGTAAGGCTTTCCAGTGCGTTCGTGCTAATTTCATGCGCTTACTTGGAGTAACGTCCATCGCAGACAACTGATCGACAGTCGAGACAATAGAGTTTGGGCGTGATAAACACCTGATGCAATCACAGATAACGCAATATTTCTCAAACCCAAACAAATTTTACCATACACTCCGAATAGAGATTCCTATTACTGCACACCACTGCAAATGGATCTAAAACTGACCGTATATTGAAAGAAAGGAAAGTAAAACGGTGGTTTTAATTAAGTTTCACAACAAGGTTGTAGACGGAAACAGAAGCAAGGGCAGACAAGAAAGGAGAGAAAAATCAATTCCTTTTCAATAGCAACTTCCCATGTCGTGAGAGAATGTTTACATCGATTGGCAGTTTATTCCACTTTAACACTGTCATTTGCTGACGAATTTCTGTATGAGACGCTAACTACATATTGACATCTCTTTCCCTCACATTTTTGAAATGCCGAGTCCTTGGGAGTTCAGCACTACAATTAACCAATCACGAGGTGACACCAATTTTTAATACTCAAGATGATTTCACATGGAAACATTAGCAAAGACCTACTTTCGCCCCACTGAGGATTGACTGAACATACGCCATTACTATTTTACTGTCATAATTGTACGCCTTTCAGGGTTTTATTCATAAATAATGGATCATTTATTTCGTTGGCTTCTTTTCAGAATCGTTTTCCCACGGTTAGCATTTTTTTATGTGCCATAGACCGTGTAAGTAGACCGTTTAGTAGACCGTGTAAGTCATATTTTTCAAATTAATCTGATTAGGGCTAATATAAATAGCTCTTTAACCTTTTTTTCATTTGTCAATACTGTGTTTTGTGCCAGGTGAGTCTCTTTTGTTATCCATCCATTATGGTATATTTGTTCCTTGGAGATTTTGTAATTTTATGTTTTTCATTTTTACTTATTGTTTTTTGCTTATTTTTTCTGTTTTTCGGTGGCTTTTTAACAGGGAGATGTAAAACCTCCAAATAAAACCATCTTCGGTTGCTTGGAAATGTAAATCACCTTACTGTGCAGATCTTTTAAGTCATATTTGTAGTATTCGTCTGTATTTCTGAGTAGAGGTATTATATACACCATTTACATTATTCGGACTATTGTGCTCATTTTTGTCGCCATATTCCTTACAACGTTTCGGCCGTTGTACTCTCTGGCCTTCTTCAGGTGGTTGGAATGTCGAACTGAACTCTTCATTTCGCTCACTGGGGTAGACTCTTCTAGTTCCACTTGCCATCAACTCAACTCGATTTCAACACAAATTTTAAATCTAAAACTCCTTCAATTGTCAAGCAATCTAATACAAACTTTACTCAATTCTAGACAGCAGTAAGATGATTGTTTAAAAGCCATTTAACTTCATAACTGAGTCCATCCATATAGTAAAATCCCGCGTATATAGCGAAAAATGGCGATTTTAATGGTTTCTTTCTTATTTCCATTCATCTTTCTACCAATTTCATCAAATGTAACAATTAACTTTATAACTGTATCTGCTTTTTATCACTGATAGCACACTGACAAATTGAATGTCAAAAACTAAAATAATTGTGGTCTGAAGTGGGTCTTCAAGTTGCCTGTTTTACCCTTTCATGTCCTCGGCTAACTTCAGTTGAAAAATACAGACTACTTCTTTTATATCAGTAACTGCATTAATTCAAAATTTCTTTTAATGAAAGTACTTTAAAGTAATTGAAGAAGATAGACTTTGGTACATCTAAACATGGTGCTATTTTTCTCCATTTTAATTGAACACTTTTTTCTGATCGAACAGCTAGCTACGTCTGCAAGTAACAGATGAAGAAAAATGTCATGGTTTGTGAAGAAGCATGTTTGTTCATATATAACTCTGTAAATATTGAAATCTCCTCTTTGTTTAACCGTAGTAAGATTAAGCTTAAATCAACTTGTTTTCGACTTTAAATCGTATAAGTTCAATTTGCAATATAGGCTATATGACATTGTCCACGAAGGTCATTCGAAATCGACAAAGATTACCGAAATGTAGAGCAAGTAGTAGTATTTTCAAGAATGGAATTTAGCCAGAAGATAGAGCGGTGATGACGGTCGTTGGAGGGAGAAAAAAGCTTATTTTCTTCGAGATGAATCTCTTTTACATGTAAACAAGAAATATAATGGACAAGAAAATTGGTTTTGTTCTTAAACTTTCTGAAACAGTGAAAAAAGTTATAAATTTATTTTAAGATCGAAAAGAAAATTCACCCTTTCATAGAACATATTATGTTGTTTATACAGTTGAAGGAAACAAAGCATATCCCAAAGTTAAAATTTTGTTTAACTGCCTATATAACAGATAAATTTCAAATATTTTCTATTGCAAATAAAACTAAAATAGTACTTGTATTCATAGACAGAATGAATAAAATGACAATGATTACACTACATTAGAAAACATTTATTTAGTTAACGACACAAGGTGATGGCAGACGAAGAAGAAAAAGTGGGAATTGATGATCATTAGATCCCTAAGTTATTTGTTTTAATCCCAGAACACATTGGAACCGTATTTTTTAATCAATTCTATTAAGAGTTTTTATTTCTTTGTTTTTACTGTTCGGATTACAATATTTTAAAAGTTTTTTTTTGTTTTTTTTCCAGTTATATATAATAAAATTTCAGGTTGATTGTTAAAAGATTAATATATATTTTGCAACGATGAAAAAATTAAATTAAATAAATATTTATTTGCTTATTTGTGTTTGCTTAAAAAGAAAAAACAGTCAATATATCACGGTCTAAATACGATGGAGAGATATGAAATTAACCTCCTATACAAAAACTATCCTTTCACACTCTCTATTAAATTACAAAAACTTACACTACCCATCAATTTTAATTTCATTTTTCGTTTCAAAAGTGCTATCTGATGATCCGGCGTCCTCTGGTGAAATAAATTATTATAATGGTACCTTAAAGTGGTCTGTTTTTTTTTTCAATATTAGCTCTGGATTTACATTGAGCTCTAAGGATTTCATCCTCCTTGGGATTACCCAACGGATTACCAAGTTCTTCAAAATGGGTCTATAAGGATACGAATTATTAAGACGTTATAATTTATTCTATCATAAATAAATAAGTAGAAAAACGCTGAATCTCTTAAAATTCTTATAAAGGAAAAATTTATTTTAAGGATTGTGTTGTTTCTATCCCAAAGTTAAAATTTGTTGCCTATATCAGATAGTTTCAAGCAGTGAAACTAACATGACAGAGAATAAATAATAAAAGTTAAGAATGACTAAAGATAAAACTTGATGAATATATAATAAAGGTTGTTGTTAAAAAGAAGGAACAGAAAAAATGTTATCATGAGAATGGTCTTAGAAACAAATAAATGAAAGAAGGACGATGTAATAAAATACAAAAGATTATCCGGCTGGGGGCGAAATGAAAAGAAACGAAAAACATTGAAAGAAGGACGAAAACACAGAATCCGAAAATGAAAAGAAATAAAATTTATAAAAAAATCAAAATATTAATTAAATTAAAAAATTAAAAGAAGAAATTTAAGAGAAAGTTAATAGAGTGTGTCGCAGAAATATCTCCCCCATATACCTCCCAGAGAATGGTAATACATTAGCAATTCTTTCTACATCTATGTGTCCTCCCATTATGTGGGAGGTATTTTCGGGAGGTGGATGTGGGAGGTATGTCTGTAGCAATCTGGATGTGAAATATAAACATCAGATTTTTATATTGGCTAAAAATATCGGAAGAAAGAAACAAACATAAAAAGAACGAAGACTTACATCCAGTGAAGGAAAAACAGGAAGTGAATGAAAGTAAAAAAAAAGCTAGAAAGAAAGAATAAATCAAATAAATATGAGGACAAAAAATCAATAGAAAAGCATCGGCCAAAAATTATAAACAGTATAAAAAGGAATAAAATCAGAAATAAAAACAAAAGAATGAGAAATGAATGAAGAAAAGCTGTTAAAACAAAAATTAGCAGAAATAAACTAAGAAAAGAAAATGAAAAATAAAGACGAATAAATGGATAAAGATAAATAAAAGATACTAAAATAAAAGGAAGAAAAAGATTAATTACAAAGGATTACAAACAACCAAAAATATGAAAGAGATTAATGTAAAGTGGGAAGTGAAAATCCATAATGTTTTCTAATATTGATATTTGAGAAATCTGTTTTTCAAGGCTTGTAAATAAGCAACATTGGAAAAGATAAATTTTAAGGAAACAGATCGACTTCTAAATGAAATAAAGCACCACTCTTTTTTTTTAAATTTTCATTCCCTCCAAACTTATCTTACAACTTAAGATATCTTCCAAAATATTTGTCATCATGTTGAAATACCTCCTCCTAAAGACACCAATTCTCTTAGTACCTTCGCAGATTTTTCATACTGATTAGGTTATATATATATATATATATATATATATATATATATATATATATATATATATATATATAATGCCCTTCACCAGTAATACCACTCAGTTTTTCATGCACACCTGACTGTTACATAATTTAAATTTTAATAACTGTTTAACACAATTATGTTTATACCGGAGATTTCGAGTTTTCATAATATATATATATATATATATATATATATATATATATATATTTATATATATATATATATATATATATATATAGAGAGAGAGAGAGAGAGAGAGAGAGAGAGAATATTTATATTTTATATACAAAATAAAGGGGGATTAATATTTTAAAGTAAACAATGATTAACGGTATTTAATTAAAAAACATTGAAAAATATTTTAAAATATATAATCTAGTGTGTCTTTTTAATTTTTAATTTTTAATATTTTTATTATTTTATATATATTTATATATATATATATTATATATATATATATATATATATATATATATATATATATATATTATTTTATTTTCTTAAGTGCATACCCGTAAGAGAGTAGAACATCCCGTTGTTTAAACATTTTTTTCTACCAGCCTGCGCACCCGGGATTAAATTAAGAGGAAAAATAATTAAAAAAATAGACAACGACAAATCAGGAAAAAAATCCTTGTCACAGAACTATCTCAGCGTTTTGGCGTTCGATCCTAAGCAAAAATTGCGATATCAATGCTGATTTTTGAGGCATTCATGTATTTCATTTCCTCAACATTTACTCTCTGATCATTTTGTCCCCTTGCCCTTGTACCATACTAGACTAGGTGTAATAAATAAACATAAGAAGCCAGCGAATGTAGAAGGGCGTTATTCCAAATCGAAAGGAGAATACGCGTGAAACAAAATAGATTACAAGAAGGAAATGCAGATAAAACAGAAGATGGAATAGAAATAACGGAACACAAAGAAATGAGAAGTGTGGACGAGAGAAAATAAAATCAAGACGCGATAAAAGGGAAGACATTTCTTATCGCTTTGTATGGCCGCAGCAGCAGCAGCAGTTGTTATTAGTGTTGCGGAATGAAGGGGGGAAGTAATGGGAGGAAAATGCGCGTTGGAGGGTCACAGTATGAGTGTTCTTGGGTGGGGAGAAATAGAGAAGGAACGTAAAAAGAAAATAACGTGATTCAGAGTTCCCGCATTAAGTGGGGTAGGAGGCGTAATTCAAGAGGGTGAGTGCTCGACTGATGAATACTTGAATTGGACCGCACCATTCCGTGTCAATGGAACCATCTGTAGATTTGGTTGGAACGAAGATGACGTAAACATCTCCGGGCGTATTTACTTTCTCGTCGCTAAATCATCTTCTTAAATCATCCGATCTTTTCTTTCTTGTATTTTTCACGTACTTTTCCGCATTTTCATTGCTATATTTTTTTTTAAGTGTTGATTCTGTCATTCAATCTTTTTTGCTTTATTTTATATTCGTTTTGTTTTCCACGTGTTTCTTTATTTTCCATCTTTGCAATGAATGTCTTCAGTGTTAAAGTGCACCTACTGTAACCCCATGGTAAACAGGCGTTTTTTTTCTAGGCTTGCAAATTTGTGTAGTTAATGTGAGCCCAACGATGTGCCCTAATCCGCTCATCTTCGACAGGATCTAACTTGATTCACAACATAAATATTTCAAGGTTTTTTTTTCTACTGTTAAGTGCTGACGTTGTTGCATAGTTACCGATTGTTCCTATGCAGGTAAAACAAGACAAGGAGGAAATATCACATACAAAGAATGAAAGCAAAAACAAAATGATCACAGACGATCGCACACGCCGTTAAGTGTATAGTGCACTTTCCGTAAACATATCAATTAGCAAGCTCTTTTCATATTTTTTTTCTCTACATATTATTGTTCACTAAATACTAAAGCCAAAAGTAACTCAATCTAGATGGCTACTGAATGAAGTTGTTGTAAAAGCGAAAATGGAGGAAATAAGAAGGGCATATAATGATGGTATGTAGGATAGATAACGGTTCAGTAGTTGTAGGGATTAAGGACGTATCCCCTCGGAGATCTGTTTCCCAAAGTATAATTTTGAAGGAAGAAGCTAGCTGATTGGGTTTCGATTCTCAATGTCTGCCAACTTATTATTGTCTCAAGCGGAATTAAGATGCCACTTTGTATATAAAACGCCAAGTCGTTTTTGTATATAACTTTTTATTCCGCTAGATTTAATTACCTTCAACTGGCGATGCCATTTGTCAGTATCCTCTTAATTATAATGATGATTTGTCGCAAGACTTTGAAGAGAAGTGTATTAACGATTTCATGTAAAAGCAAAGTAAAATTATAAAAATAATTCTAAAAATAGCCTTCACTAATTAACTACTTAATAGTACTTAAAAAATAGGTAATCGTTTTCCGTTATATGAGTTAACTAATATTTAGATAATTATCATACGAAATGTATTATAAAGTGTAAAACTTTTTCAGTGACAACAGACAAGACACAACTTAAAATCCAGTTAAACAAACAAAAATTGATCCATTGACTGATATAAGCCAATGATAAAAACATCGTGAGTTCTGATTACCATTAAAACGAAGATATATCATATATAAATATTTTCAGTTTATTTTATACGATTTGGATTCTGTGGCATGGACACAAAATATTTCTTCTCAAATCTAAACATTCCAAAACAATATGGCGTGCCTTAACACTGACCACAACAGAATAGATAGTGAAAATAAACATTCCTGGAACTGCAACCAATTTGCCTGCACTCTTCAATACCATTAGAATATCTTTGAAAATAATTGGACACATTGAAAGATCTTAGGAGGCCTTCGCTAAATTGTTTCTTGAAAATATGTTGCCTGGAAAATGAAGTAGACGAAAACCATAAAAGAGGTGGGTGGATAATTCAACTGAGGAGTAGCACAGACTAAATACACTTTCTCATGATTCATAGTAAATGGCGGGAAACATTTCCCGCCATCAGCCGCAGGCGGGAACAGCGAGCAAATATAGAGGTAACGGAAAATATTTTCAAAAAGATTCTAATTTCTCCCGTTTCTATGTTTTTTTTTTTTTGTTTTTGTTTTTTTTTTTTTGTCTAGATTCTTAAAATTGAAAGGTGAGTAATCGTTGGCAAAGACTTGCAACTATGCTTGTCCTGGAGGAAATTTGACGGAGTAATGACCTACATAAATTTTGAAGTTTTTCCACGCTTTTTTAATCTTATGTTTTCTTTGCTGTATTCACCAATTACAGGAGATGAAAACCTCCGTACTTATGACCTTATACCTGACATAGCAAAGCTTAATAAATGACAAAATGGTACTTCTTTTCCAAGTTAATTTTATCCCTTCATTTTTATTTATATTTCCACGTTGATAGATCACACGCTGAAAATCGAAGAATGGCAAAAAAGGTTTTTCGTGTATCTTTGTTCTTTAGTTAAATAGATGGTTATTTAGTACATGCGTTCCATCCTGACAATACATTTTCTATATAATTAAAGCGCAGTGTACGTGTGTCCGTCCGTTTTTCGATCTTGGCGAATCATAAACAACCAAAAGTAACATTTAGTAACTACTGTAATTACATACGATTAAACATTAAACAAATAACTCATTTAAAGTTTAATTTAAATATCGAACATATTGAAATGTTTAAAAAAATAATTCTTTATTAAAGATTTATCTTTAATTTCGCTTTTCGTCACAATTGCATTTGATATCATCTTATTAAACCATAATTAAAACATAAGTGGAGCACGGTACGTTGCTCATATTTTTTTCTTTTCTTTTTCTAGCACGTTTACTGTGACGTAATTGAAATATTACATAGTTCGGATTCCCTGTCTTTTAAGTGTGACTTTATGTGAGTGGCTAATAAAGAATCGTAATTTTAAAAGAAAAAAAATGGCGCGCAAAATAAATGTAAACAAACTACGCAGATCGATTGTGTTTTCGAAGAAAGATTATGCCGAATTAAGATGTCGAATAAAGATAAAATAATTTTATTATTTCTAAATCCTTTCAAGTACATAAGACGCTGAAAGTAAAAGGCCCAAAAGGCCTCTGCAGGATCTAGCCTAAGGGCGGCTTCTAGACTAGTTATAAATAATTGACAATTCTGTTTTGATTGCGTTTGAACAAATATCTCAGAATCACGGTTTGGTTTCCCCGACAAAATTAAAGAAGGAAAAGACGAAAGAAAACAAGCGTGAAACCACTCGCATGTTTTTACTGTGTTCTTCAGTCAAATAGAAAATCGTTTCAATTTCAAATGTTTTCATTTCTACCTTTCTTCTTTCCTTAAATAAGAGATGCATTCATATTTATGATTAATATTGCAATTTTATTAACTTTTGCAAATTTAAATATTTAACGATGCAAAGGGAAATTCTATAGGTCTTTAATTGCTTTGGATATTGCAAGTTTATTCAATCATTCGTTTAAAAATTAAAGAAAAATATCGCAAACTACTGGGGGAAAATCTTCTGCTTCGACCTGAATGAATCGAAAGAAACAGGATCGCCCAAGCGTGTATCACTTAACTGACTAAGTGAATTTAAGAATAAAGATTCATCAGAAAATTCAAATAGGAAAACCGTAAAATTTTCCCGGGCATTTCTAGTGAATTCTTATCTGTGTTTAAAGGATAGAAAGTACATAATAATGAAGCCTAATGGAAAAATCCTTGACGAAAAATGTTTATATTGGAAAAAGAAATAACAAAGAAAAAAAGGGTTGATAACACGACAAATAAGAAATAGCGGACATTCTCACATCTCTGTCGCGCGAACAAATAATGAAGATCATTTTTTGCAACGGGCATTCGTTTTTCTTCTTGGAGCAATCATCCGTCATCATTTGCAAGTTGCATCTTATCAAACAACATCTATTATGATTTGAGAGCCTTTCTTCTCAACTATTATTTCATAATCAGTAATGGAAATAAGTTCTAGACCTCGAGTTACGTTAAGGTACGTTAAACAGACGTATAAAGAAAAAGCAGAATACATTCAAAATTCTTCGCAATACGAAGAACAATGACAGGGCTATTTCGATTCTATATGCACTGGCTGTGATAATTACAGGGACAAAGTGTCAATAATTCAGGTAAATATATTACGTATGATAAATATATGTTGATAAACCTATATTCACACCTTATTCATAAATATGTTTGAAAATAATATTTATGTACATACAAGGTCAGTCAAAATTACGTGAATACCAGTATGAAAGGATGAGTCAAAATTATGTTAATACTAGCATGAAAGGATGAGTCAAAATTATGTTAATACTAGCATGAAAGGATGAATCAAAATTATGTTAACACTAGTATGAAAGGATGAGTCAAAATTATGTTAATACTAGTATGAAAGGATGAGTCAAAATTATGTTAATACTAGTATGAAAGGATGAGTCAAAATTATGTTAATACTAGTATGAAAGTATGAGTCAAAATTATGTTAACACTAGTATGAAAAGATGAGTCAAAATTATGTTAACACTAGTATGAAAGGATGAGTCAAAATTATGTTAATACTAGTATGAGAGGGATCATTTATCCAGAATTACTGAATAGTCTGCATGTGTCCATCAGCAAAATTGAAAAATTAGTTATATTTGTTCGTACCCAATGTAAGATTATATACGGAATCGTCTTGGACACCTCGAGGTGGCGTAATTGTTACCAAGCTTGTCTCGCTAGAACAATTACGACTCAGTAGTGAGTTTGATGCACACTGGGTGTCCCATACTTTCGGCCTTCTGCCACATCGGAGCTACGTTTAGAAAATCACTATATATGAAATCGTCTTTCCAACATTTATAAAAGTATATTCTTTCTCTATGTTTAATTATATTTCTTGCTTCCTAAACTCTGGAAGACCCTATTTTTTCAGTTTCTCTTGAAATGTCTTCACAACTATCATCAGGCGAAACAGTTCCATCCATCTTATCATTTTCAAATAATTTAGCTTTTTCTACTGGCTGTTTGTTTCATTGGCTTCTCTATGGATCTAAAGATACTGGCCTTGATTTTTTTAAATATATTATTATACCTATTTACAGAGGGAAAGAGCGCTAGATTTCCACTCGAATTATTACTTTGATAAATGAAAATAGATGTTGATATTTTGTTACTCTTTCCTCTTTATTCATTTTCTTTCGCTTTCTACACACTTTCTATTCTTCTATGCCGTCACTGCCGCAATACATCGATAATCAACGATATGCGTGGTCGATACACATTGCAACAAAAAGTAACAGAACAGCTTCCCGTCTCTGAATGGAATGAACATCTTTCAAGGCCAGGGAAACAAATACTGTAAAGAATACAGTTAGCATGTAAAAATAAAGACTATTGTCAGTGACGTTTGTACAACGTATAATGCATTTGGGTGTTTATTTCGAATGCTATGAAAGAAAGTCTATTGTAATCATATGTAACAGAAATTAAAACAGCAGGGATTCGTATGTATAACACATTGCTTTATCTAAAGTCAATTCCAGTTAGTAATAATAATAGCAAGTTGAATAGTTAGAAACGGAACAAACATTTCAGTCTAATGTTAATAGAAGAATTGATTAGAACTGCTTAACCCTTATTCCTGTTATTCTTCACCATTCTATTTAAGAATCTTATTTATTGCTATATTTTCATATTATTGACAAACAGACTTTCGTAAGTGTTGTGGAGTGATTTCACAGTGGAGGCTTGTATTTGTACTAAGTCGGTCCTAAAATAGGTTCGACGTACAAAACGTTAGGAACTTGATATAATAGGTAATGACGCAGAGAAATCTAGTTGTGGTCGCTGATACTTTAGTATCCGACTAACGGTCGTCCGGCATCGACTGACTGACCGACCGACCGACCCACTGAGCGACTGACTCGTTACTCTTACTACTCCTACTTATTATAGGTGGGAGAGTCTATTAACTAAAGAATAGGTGTGTTCCACTATAACAGTAAGATAAGAAATTGTGGACTTGAAAATTACATTCGTAAAACCTTATTTACGGTTTGTAACTGCTTTTTGCAAATGTTTCCACTTTATACTTAACGCAAATGCGCTGTTCAAAGTGCTGGAAAGTTTGGAAAGCATGTATTTTTGGAAATGAAAGTTGATTGCGACTTGTACTATCAAGCGACAACTGTAATATAACAACGCTGTAACAAAACCATTGGTCACATATATCTTTGCTTTAATATCTTAAATGACCGAAATTCGTATACAGGAATACGTATGGTATTTTCTTTAAGAATATTTCTTTCTTTTAAACCTGTATTCCTAACAAGAGCTCAAATTTCAGTCTAGTCTTCTGCATTTACATTTGAACAAGGGCTCTTAGAAAAAAAGCATGTATCCTTCTTTTGTTCCCCAGGTATGGGTTAAATATCAAGTAGCCAGTCGAATACAAAGAATCCTCTGAATTAAAAACCGTATTATAAATAGTGATAATTAATAAAAATAAAATAAAATAATTAAATAAAAATGTATTTTTTTTGTCTAAGGCTTGGAGGTACAAGATATAAAATTAACAAAAAAGTGGTTGTTAGAATTTCTACGAAGAATTATTAACGTATGGCTATTCTTACATTATTTTGTAAACGTTCAGTTCCGCGGAAATGGTAAACATATAAAGCGCAATCCTTATTGAGAACAAAACTTTGTATGCGAACGAATTAAGGAAACTCTATAGTACAGTATGGCAAGAGTAATTCGCATCAAAGAATTTAACCTTTATAGCGAGATGATTCTAAAAGAATTAAAATACCTACAAAGAATTATTATCAGCAAATATTACCAAAATACGCTTCACAGGCGGCGCTGTGTTGATAGAAGATTCAGAACGAAAACCGAAAGAAATATTTAACAGGTGAGTCAAAGAGAAGGATGGAGTCAAATGTAAGGTGATGGAATGCGTGGTTGTAAACAAATATAATAACTGAACGTGTTAGTTCAAATCGGGGCTGTAAAAATTAAACAAGTTTGGAAATTTAATTATATGGAAGTGAAAAAACAGATCATGGAAAGTGTAGCACTAAAATATGAATGCATATATTCTACTTCATGTGACGTATCCCTTAAGGATGTAGGCGATCATGACTCTCCACAATTTCCTGTCCTTTGTAGCTTTTAAAAAATTGTCTTTTTGTTATTTCGACTGAACACAGTCCCGCCATCCATTCACAGAAACACACTAAGTATATCATGCGTTGTATTCATCTGCCCCTTTTGCCTTCAATCAGTCTTGTGAGTATCGGATTTTCCAAACCTTCTTTGCGCTTTAGAAAATTCAACTGTCTATTTCAGATGCTAAATATACGTTTCCTTTTTGTTTCCATATTCTTTAAGCATTCGTTGTTGCTTATTTATTCAGTAAATGGTTTCCTATAGCGAAATACACTTCTCAGAAAGTGAATAAAATACTTTTGTATTAGAAATGCTTATAATATTATAAAAGACGAAAGGAAAAAATGCTGAATGCCTCCATTTATGGCTGTCCATGCTCAAATAATTTGTCATAAAAGATGAAACGACTTGCTGCAACCAAAATTGTTTCTGGCAACGAATTTAAAAAAAACCAGGGCAGGTGACAATTGAGGAAGATCTAAGGAGTATCGGCAGGACAAGGAAAATGTTCTAGCAATTAGAAAGATATAGTTGAAAACTTGAGAAATTTAATGAAAAAAGAATGTTCACTTGCATTCGATAAATCCCGTCATTGTTAAAATAGACAAGCCTTCTTTCTTCCTTAACTTGCACAAAGATGGCAGCTAAACCTTTCACAGTTTCTATATTCACAGGAAAGCAGAGTTTAACATGCATGACATGTTTGCGTAAACATACAGAGGAACAAGAGAAAGCGCACACGCTCCCCATAATACACGGGCGTCCCTAAAGATTTCTTGTTTCCAGACTTTAGGGCCAATATATATATATATATATATATATATATATATATATATATATATATATATATATATATATATATATATATATATATATATATATATATATATATAATAACAGATCATGGAAATGTGTCTAATAGAATAGTATTTATTGGGTAATGGATAGCGGCTTGGATTGAGGAATCGGGGAGCCGAGTTTGAATTCCAGTCGGATCCATTACATCAATAGTGTACTTACGTACTAATACACTTTTTCTCCCTCCAGCTATGGGTAAATAGCAGGACAGACTGCGTTCTATAGCCTTGGATGGCAACTGAATTCCAAACCTGCACCAGGTCTCTGTATTCGGCTTTTCAAAATGTGTGGATAGTCCGGCACGAAACCTTCACCACTATAATCAAATGTTGTCGGGCTGTCGGTTTCCCTAGGAACTGATCTGATTGACCCTCATACGTCCTATTCGATTATATATATATATATATATATATATTATATATATATAGTATATATATATATATATATATATATATATATTACTTATAAAAACAACAACACAAAATTTATAATCCTATCCTCTAACATTCATACTACTAAATTTGAAAATAAATTAGTTTATCCCTAATAGGGACAAATCTAGGATAAAATAATAATTTGATAAATAAATTCAACACCGATTCAAATGCCGGCACTTATCAAATAATTTGTTTAAAATGCAAAAAAAAATTTATATCGGGTAACATCACTTGATCTAAAATCCCTATCTACAAAGAGATCTACGTTTAAATAAGCATTTAAACTCTCTGATAATACACAGGAAAAACTGGCCATAAATTTGATTTTATTAATGTCACCATAATAATTCATTACGGAGAAAATACTTCGTGAGCTTGCTAGTAAGAATATTACCAACTATAAACACAGGTCAAAAACATTATATTACATCACCAACCTTTATTGAATCCATTCGTAAATAATTTAAAGTATGTTTCTCTAAAAAAAATGGTATGTGGTATATACGTACAAACTTCCCCAAATGAACATGCGAAAAACCAATAAACATAATGTACACTAGGCATACATATACACTTACGAATATACATTGTCATCTGATTTGCACATAGACAAATTAGAATTTTTAGACACTTACGTACATATAGCAATATTTAGGGTTTTTTAGGTAGGCTTGGATTCGGTTCATTTCTTGACGCTTCGGTTGTACGCGTTATATCTTCTTGAAATCGGAACGTCACCAAATATTCTAAAGTTGGTTTAAAGTGTCGAATTGACCAATGCAAACCAAGCAGAAAAGTAAAAATACTAGAATAACTTTCTTCTTTCTCCTCCATATCTCATCTCTGATGAAGCTTCCTTAAAAGTGAAATATGTTAGATTGATAAACATTTCTTATATGTTCTTTATCTTATCATATATATGATTAAGAATATTTCTTTTATACATGTTTCCTTAAATTAAAGATTGACAAGGGAATGTTTTTTTATTCGGTTTTCTCGTGTTCTTACAGTTTTTTCACTTCATCAGTACTGACATTGGCTACACTAAACGAGAAACTGTGAGAGCTCTCGAAGAACAGAATTAAAATGCTTATTCGATATTCCTTGTCTGTCACATTCAATGAAACATATATATATATATATATATATATATGTGTGTGTGTGTGTGTGTGTGTATTTATGTAGGTATGTATGTATGTATGCATATACACGCGCGCACACGTGCGCGCGCACATACGCATAGATAGATAGATAGATAGATAGGTAGATAGATAGAATAGGTACGACGATAGGTCAAACATTATCCGCTCTTTCACCTTAACATATCTTTAGACAAGAGTGCAGATAATTTTTGAATTTCCAGCGTGCTAACATAATGAGAGAGCGAGGGAGATTAGTATGATAATCTTATTTTGTCGGGATAAGGACTTATGCAGCTATATATGACTACATTCAAACGCCGCTTGTTCATTGGCTCTAATAAGTTAAACAGTATCCTTATATGGCAGTAATATGTTCAAATCTTGTCGTGGGATTATTTCTTGTTTTCGATTCACTCCACTTACTTAAATCTGAATAATATATTAAAAAAAATGAATATATAAATTTAAAAAAAAATAGATCCATGCTAACATTTGAGAATCTCAAATCATTTTAAGATTAATTATGGAACAGTATAAACCTTATTTGTGCTTTAGAGGAAGATAAAAACCTAAGAGTCCCATTTCTAATTACGAAACAACGCTTTAGGTTTATAAATCTTGTTCTGCACTGAAGAACGAAAAATCCCAAAAAGCGCTTACATTTTGCATTTAACCCATTTAGATATCTTGTTTTGGATACTGACATTGGTATAGATCGAAGCAGCGTCCAAAACACAAGAATAGCGATCAGGATTATAACTTTATTATAGATAAAAGTTATGTTAAACATTAGCAAAAGCTCAACGATCCATTTCACTCATGAAATCCAAAACAATAACTGTTAATTTTTAAATTTTGAAGATTTTGTTATGATTTGTCTTATATGAATCCTATTTTTGTGGTTAGTAAAATATACTGTTATACATAAATGTATAAAGATTTATTACCTGAACTTTTGGTCGTTTTTTGGTTTGTTTTTTTTAAGCGTTTCACCCGAAGCAAGGCGGGAAGCCACTAGGATGAAAGGGGTTATAGAAAATTTAAAGCAAGATCAATAGGGGTTATAGAAAAGAGGATGGGGAAAGGACATAGATAAAGATAGGAGATGTTGAACGAAATGTTGAGGGGTTTAGGTGATTTTTGAGTGGCTGGTTTAGGATTACTTTTTCGGTCTTTGTAAGTCATGTGGAATTTTGGTTGGAAGATGAGAAGGCCCGAAGTAAAAGAAGCAGACCGTTTCGACTGTGACGTGGGCAGAGAGGAGTTGGCACAACCTGCATCATAATGTGGCCTCAGGGTTGCCCACCGGAGGTGACTGCAGGGACACCTTTCCCTGCGCGACATGGCACTACAAATATCCCGGTATTATACAACTGTTGATCAGAGCGGCCTCACATAGACGCTACGCAAGAGTTAGGGCTCCTAACTACCAGTCGGAAACAGCAACCAGAGAACTGTCAATGGTGTACCCTCAGAATGAAGAGGTGATGCCACAGACTGCACACATCACGGGAGAAACAGAGCTGCCCTAATACAGAGACCAGAGAGAGAGAGAGAGAGAGTACCGAGAACCCCTTCCTAAACAAGACGTAAGACTCTACTCATGCCCAAGAGAAGAGGGAGGAGTGTTGACCGCAGTAGATTTAAATTTCTCGTCATGTGGTTGTTAAATATACTGATATTTGTGTTGTCTTGTTGAATAAAAGTATTATTTTGATGTGATAAGTCTATTATTAAAAGTCATATTTAATATGAGGATGTAATATTTGAGTAAAATTTATCTTTAGTCTTCATTCCCGGAGAGGTCATTTTCATATTTCCTCATGGTGAGAGGTTGCTGAAAAGACATCAGATTCTCCATTTTTCGATAGTAAGGTATTTTAATTTATTACTAGGGAATCATGGGAAATTCGGTTTTCTTTTTTTCTCTTGATCGTGAAATCACAACAATTTAAATTGCTTTGATATTTAAGAAGTAACATTAAATCACAGAAAAAGAGGATGTCTCTGATATTTTTGACAAGGATTATTCGAAATTGTGGGAGGGCCCAAACAAAAAGCAGGTAAAATATAACAAAACATGTATTAGTTTAGACTGAATTTTGCATTATAGGGTCCCAAAACTCATTTCATATATATATATATATATATATATATATATATATATATATATATATATATATATATAAAAAAAAGCTTAACACTAATATTCCATGGTCATAATTTATTCCATTGAATCGTAAATACGATCCAATTCATCAGACCTACAAATTCAAACTGTTTTCTTTTTTGAATTTGTAGGTCTGATGAATTGGTTCGTATTTACGATTCCAATGGAATAAATTATGACCATGGAATATTAGTGTTTAAGCCTTTTTATTATATCCTTACTCTGTCCTGACATTGAGTTCTCCCTGAATTCTATCCTCTTGAAATTTTATTCAAAAAATATACATGTATGTGTATTTATATATTTTGTATATGTATGTATATTTACCACTAATATTATCTATCTATCTCTCTCTCTCTCTCTCTCTCTATATATATATATATATATATATATATATATATATATATATATATATTTACAAAGAGTGTAAAATTAAATCTGATTGTGAATTATAACATACCTTTCAATAAGATTACAATTGATTTCATAGCAGTACTGGTCATTTAAAAACAAATCTCTAAGCATGTACAAGTTTTAGTTAAATTCAAACGTAATAACTTGGGAAATAATTAAATATTCTTCAAAGGTTACTCAGTTCTGTAATCCTAAAACCGTATCCATTCGTACAATATAGAGCTCATATCCGTGTAAAATATCAGCATTTCTTTTCATTATTTTGATAAGCTTTTACATTATTTATTATCTATGTCTATAAACAGGTGTCTGACTGTGTGTGTATGCTATTTATACACGTCTACATTTCTCGACCGATCTTAATGAAATTATACACACATGTTGCAACTTTATTTTAAGAGGTCAAGACTACCTTTTCAATCCCCAGACCCCGCCTTTGATTTGATAGAAAAATCGATAAAAATGTTTTGCCATAACCAAGGCAAATTTACATGAGAACAATTTTTTTACTTGATGTGCTAATGTTCTTTTCACTTAATGCAAAACATAGCGCATATTACGAGGTTTTTGTAGAATGCTTGATAGTTTTCCTGCAATACTGGTTTCACAGACAAAATTCAAAAATCTGTGAAAAAATCGGGTTTTTCGTAGTAAATAAAATAAAAACTTGAACAACTTCCTCATTTTTATCCCATTTTTTTCAAATATGTCGAAATAATTTGCCATCATGCAAGAAATAAGTGAGGTTTTACTCTTGCCAGCTTCCACTCGTATAAAAAAAAAACACGAAAAACTGTTCAAAAAGCCAGTTTATCGATCATAACTCCATGGTTTTTCATCCGATGCTTTCATATTTTCCATATAGATTATATATTATACACAAATTGTTTCGCGTGAATGTTTGGTTTAGGTTATTTCAGTTAAGCGGGCGAAATCTGCGACAAACTGGGTCAAAATTGGCTTTTGCCATTTAGCTAATAGTTTCTTTATATGATTTTATCCTAAATTGGCATTCGAACAGCCTTTGGGGCAAAGATAGAAATGTTATTGGAGTGTTAATAGGGAAACATGCGGAGGAGGAGACGTTCTTGTGTTTGCACTTGCAGATAAATCAAGCTCATCCTTGTTCTTGTTTGATATTTAGATTTGTGAACAATTCCATACTATTTGAAAATTATTACGACCATAGGAAATTTACTGAATATGTAAAACATCGAAACAATTTAACCCCTAATAACGACTGCACAAGAAGTTTTTTTTATTGAAGGAATTCCTTTAATAAGAACAATCAAATACTTGCGAAGAACATACCAAAAAATGATGGGGAGTACCTCAGTATACCAACGTATGATGCATGCAAGCGTGGACGCAGGCAGACATTTCTAGACATTGGGTGAGGGCATACAGTGGGGTGAGGTTATACAATTGCAGCCATGTATGCCCTTGCAACGACGGTTACCTCGACGAGTTTAATATAGTATCCTCACACTTCATGTAGCAGTCATTGGGAAATGGCAAATTTCCTTTACGCACAAGTTAAATACGTCGTCTAACATAGGAACACTATCGTTCTGTGAAGAAATATTTTCCTCATCTAACAATGAGGAGCGAAGAGGAAAACATTTTGTTTTATTTCGTAATTTTCACCCAATCGAACACGGGCTTGTTAACACCAGTACAATTGAGAAATTCGCACTGAGAAACAAACATAGAACAGCCGGCATTTGATGGATTGTTAGCGATTTAGTCTCGACCACAACTGCATTAAATAGTTAACCGGGTACAAACCTAACATTAAACTTTCAATCGAATTCTATATGTACTATATGTACATTTATTTGAAGAATAATAATGTTAGTAAAGGATTTAAGATTATATGTACCAAACATAATGAAGATACTCTATATAGGTCACTTTGGGATTAAAGGAATTTGAAGGAGGAGGAATTTCTTTTGTTGAGAAGGTAATGGTTTAGGTTCTTTCTAAACATGACTTTACGTTTGGTTCTATTATTTGATTTATTTATATTTTTACTTTGTATATTTACTTTGTGTTTGTTTTTAGGTATTTGAGATAAAACTGTGATAGAGTTAGCATAGAATTTAATTTCGTCTTTTTAATCATGATATAGTTGTCGGTAGCAAAAAATAAATTTGCTTTCTTGTCTTTATGTGAGAATGAGCTCTATATGAGCTTTTTATCTTTTCCTGGAAATTTTATTGTTACTATTTTCTCTGTTAAACAAAAGTTACTTTGTTCTCTGTGGTGTTGTGTACAGCTTTTTTCTTATTTCCCGTGTCACTTTTGGGTTGTTTTTTTTTTCAGTTGACATATATTGACTTTCTTTTATTCTTGGGGTGAGTAGTTTTTCTTTTACTAGTGACATTCTGTTATTCTTATATATAAGGTAAGTCTGATGAATTGGAACGTGATTACGATTCTAATGTAATAAATTATAACCATGGAATGTTAGTGTTTGAACCTTTTATATTCTTACTCTGTCCTGGACATTGAGTTCTACCTGGATTCTACCCTCTTGGGAACTTATATATATATATATATATATATATATATATATATATATATATATATATATATATATATATATGTGTGTGTGTGTGTGTGTGTGTGTGTGTGTGTGTGTGTGTGTGTGTATATAGATAATATTAGTGGTCAATATATATATATATATATATATATATATATATATATATATATATAAAACAATATAATCACAACACTGAGCTATATATATTACCTTTTATATTAATACATAAATTTATAGATATATACCAGCATAGATACACACACAAGCTTGTTATATATATATATATATATATATATATATATATATATATAGAGAGAGAGAGAGAGAGAGAGAGAGAGAGAGAGAGAGGGGGGAGATCGCATTCAGAAATATCTAAACAGCTGTATTTAACTGTAGGAATCTCCTTCTTTGAACATCATAGACTGGCGCTAACAGAACTAACATATCTTGGGAACTGAATACAGTTAATGGACTTGTGAACCCTGTTTTCATGAAAAATTGTTTGCACCGTCACTAAATGCTGAATATTTCCGTATAGGGAAACGGCTTATATTACAATTACTATTATTCCATGCAACTACACAATCCAGAAAACTGTTAAATTTTGCTTCAAAATGATGTAACTGCTGAAGACCTCAGATGCACTGAAACTATATAAATTAACTACTATTTTGATAAACAAATTAACTGGAATGTTTTATTCAAAATATAATATTTCACTATTTAAATTTTTCACTGATTGTTAGCGGATATCGCAGTAAAAACTTTTCGTTTATTGCTAGCTTATGTTATCTCATGTGACGGTATGGGGTTAATAGTGATGTTTAAGTCTCGATTGGGTTGATAGCTTTTGTTAGATATATTTATGAAAGTCTGTACGGAAATGAACAATTTATTTGCTTTATGTCGTGCACAGCTGACGCTGAAAATGTTACAGCAATGAAAGGCTGCGTTTACCGTTCAGTGTAGACTATTTGCATTCGGGGCAAAATGACACTTTCAAATGTAAGAAGAAACGATAGAAGGGAATGGAGCGACAGATATTGTAAATGGCGCGAAAAAGGAGAGAAAAGCGGATGGAGATTGACGAAGAAAATTTGTACACTTGAAGACACACAAATGTAAAATGTAAAACAATGGAGATGACGATAAGTAAAGGCAGAGAATAGAAAGGGAACAGAAGGAAAAAGATATGTAAGAAATCAATGTACAGAACTGTGAAAAAGACAGTAGAACGAAGAGGATAAAGATCTAGGTAGGCAAAAATAGGTAAGAAACCAGAAGACAATGATTAGAAATATAAAAGTGGAGGGGAAGAGGAAATATGTTAGAAAAATAGAAGGAGAAAGGGAGGAGAGGTTAAGAAAAGAGTTAAGTTGGGAAAGAATGAATGAGGTGAAAGAAATAGATTATGCTTGGCGAAGGAAATCGAAACAGAATAGGAGGATCTTTCTTTTGATTGCACTTATTATCCCTTACGCGAAAGCGAGAACGTTAAAGAAATACAAAAGAGCAGAGAAAGTGGGGGACCACATAACGTAGTTATTGCCTCGGAAAGTGTAATCGGCACGGAATCTGCAACCGGCAAGCTGATTTCAAAGTTCGTTACGTTAACTTTCGCAAAAATACCACTAAGAAAAGTAAGAATCCATATCTTCACCATTCCCCTATATTGGATTAAATAACAGTGCAAACTGAGATTTATCGCCTTGTTTGGCAAACAGTTTAGTAGTTAAAAAATCTCTAAACACAAACCTGGAGCTGAGTAAATAACACCACCATATACAACCTAATTTCTACTGAAATGACATCCTATATTTTGACCGTTCTCTTATTCATCATAAAGAATTTATATTTTCAGGTATTTTTCAGAAATTAAATAAACGGGAGAAGTGAAAAAGAAGGACAAGTAAGAAAATAAAAGCTTATGATAGTATACTATATAATAGAGATTATTTCCAGTTTACATTTTCTAATGATATTCGTATATCCCAGATATACTAACAACAGCTTAATGGAACGGACGGAACAGTGTAGCTGAAAGAAAATGAATGACAAATATATATTAATCCCAAAGAGATGTTTCATACCACTAGATCTTGCAAGAAATCAAATAGTAAAGAATCTGTTGAAGACGATATGTTGCACTTAAATTTATTAAAACTCCAAGTAGTAAAGCAGAAGCAAGATAAAACGAAGACCTCCCACATTTACAGCAAGTGCACAAAGACGCTTGCTTTGAGAAGCTTCTGATCTTGCTCAAAAGACCTCCAGAAACAGCTGCAGCTAAATATAACTATTAAACGTATAGAGGAATTATTCAATGTCCGAGAGGATTTAGGTTATTTGCCAAGAATGAAAACACAATACCGGATACAAATTGATAAGAAAAAGCAACTTGAGAAAGAGAAAAAATCATTTGGTGCAATGTAAAATTGGATGATATAGCTTCGGATGAATTTAACTTGTCCAGTTGGGATACATTGTTACTGGCATGATTTAAATAAAGAACGGATTCCCAAAGAGACCATATTGTGTTCATTCTTTTATGACTTAAGGTACCTCTTCTGTAAAAGGAAAGGCCGAATTCCTGACAATAGAGAGCCGACAAAATATATCAAATTATGATGGAGTTTTAAAAGAGTGGTTAATTTCATTTGTTGTTTCTCACCACCTCATTCATATTCCACCAAAGTAGTGCAGCCATCGATGTAGCAATCACCAAAGTTGGTTTTTAGTGGCAAAAATCATATTATTAGAGTAACTAATATTGATTCATTGATTTTTTTACGGTTTATCAACTCCTTGTGAATTATTCAAAGCATAAACATATTTCTATTTGCAAGAATAGTTTTTGCGTGAATGAAAATTGCATTTATAATTTTTTGGAAATAATAATGAATTGCACAGATACAAGTCCTAAAAATTAACCCGTAACAGGGGAGGAGATGAAGTCAGACCTTTTCCAAGGGAAAGTTTTGCGTTAGTGAATATCGAACTAGACTGGAATTCGAACTCGGCTCTTCGATTTCGTATACGGAGAAATTAATATCAATGACACCAATCGCACATCCACAAATGGCCTGCAAAATATTTCAAAGCAGATCCTATGGAAAAATTGTTGGAAAACGATACAAACATGTTGGAGGTAATTTGAGACAAAGGGAACCCTGACTTCTTGTAAAAAAAGATTAGAATAAAATTCCAGCCGTTGCATTGAATATTCTATTATACGGGGTGTGATTGGTAAATTGTCGCCATTTTATAATTTTTAAAAAAATTTCGCTCATGCACGTTGATTCTTTTTGATTTTTTCGAATGCACAAATTAGTAAGGACATTTCGGGACTTTATGTGAAAAAAAGAGCACCTAGACGCAATTCATTCCGCCAGAAATTTGAGAATGATATACTGTACTAAAACAGATGAACCAATACAAACATTTCAGTGTGTTTGGTTTCAGTCTGAGGAAAATGCAGAGGATTCAGAAAGAGTTGGATTATATCATGGTGCTTTGTGTGTTCATCAGTAATGCCTCCATCCATCTTCCATCTTCCCACAGAGGCTCAGACACAACACAGAGGACGGCATCAAGTGCTTTGAAGGGGTAGTGCTTCCCTGGGACAATAGGGTGGATGCTGGAACAACCTGTCTGGTAACAGGACACAGTACTATTCTACACAGCAGAAGAACCCAGTCATGGCTGTCAGACAATTCCTGCGACCATATAACCCTTTACATCTGGCTACTTAACTCCCCAGAATTCAAAATCTTGATTATTATATGAGGAGCGAGAGACCAACAAAAGACAAAGTAGCACCAAAGATGAACAGAATGCAATGATTGTGGGAGCATTCTCCAACTTAATCAAGGAGATCGTCCACACTTTAAGGGAGAAAAATCTTGGTGCGTTCAGTCCTTAAATGTTTGCTTTTCTCATCAATATTTAATCTTGCAAAATCGAGGATTTTTCTACGATCTTTGATGCCAAATGTTCAAAAGCCGTTGATCTATTTTTTTGTATAAGTACTTAATAGGTTTATACACATTATTCTTTTTGATATTTTAAAAATAAGTGAAAAATCAACCTCCCCTTATGTATAGATATATATTTACAAAAGTCTTTCCAGATACTGGGTATTCTTTGATAAATAACATCATCTACATTCCCTGTTCTTTTAGAACGTTGCCAGTCATGGCTGTCCGGAGTGGACTGTCACTTGAAGCTCTAAGCAACGTCTGACTCTGTATAATGTCTCCTTGTAGAGACAGAGGGAAGCCACGGAACAGCCCGTCAGATCAAATGATGATTCCTATTAGAGTTTACATGTTCGATTCCTCTCGTAGAGCGCATATTTTCTACGAAATTTCTTGAACATATCTATAAAAATAACGTATAATCAGAAAATATATTAAAATAATTGCCGATCTTAATCCATTCCTCATATATACATACATTTATATATATACTAGCAGTAGAACCAGGCGTTGCCCTGGGGTGTAACAGTAAGAGATAGATCAAGTATCCACCATCATAAAGACTGAAAATTAAAATTGACAATTTTTTTTTTTTTTTTTTTTACGAATTGGTCAAACCCAAACTCAAACAAAAACATTGTTTTCAATCGTTATGAGTCTCTCTCTACCGATTGAATAGAATTTTATTATAAACAATTGTCTTGTAAAGGGAATTTTTAAAGCATTCTGAATGTAAAAATAAAGAAAAAAGTGTGCAAGAAAATAAGAAACACTACATGCCAAAAAAAAAAGTGAAGTTTTGTTGAAATCGGTTGAAAAATGTAGGTAGCCTTTCTGTAATCTTTTAGTTTTACAATTTATGATTTTTACTTATTGAATACAGTAAAAAAATTGGACACCATGTGTATTTAAAAGTAGTTTCCCGTTCCGGTTATTATTTTTAGTTAAGGCTTGTGTTTGCTTAGATTTCATTACCTTTCCCTAAAGATAAAGAATTTATTCCGATGTTTGTATTCGTACAATCAGTAGAGATTGTTAGATTATTGTTTAAGGTTGACGGACACGCATGTCTTAATTGTTTTTTTTATTATTTTTTACGAATTGGTCAAACCCAAACTCAAACAAAAACATTGTTTTCAGTCGTTATGAGTCTCCCGATTGAATAGAATTTTATTATAAATAATTGTCTTGTAAATGGAATTTCTAAAGCATTCTGAATGTTAAAAATAAAAAGAAAAAAGTGTGCAAAGAAATAAGAAACACTACCTGCCAAAAAAAAAAAAAAAAAAAAAAGGTCAAGTTTTGTTTTATCGGCTGAAAAATATAGGAAATCCGCTCTCATATTTAAAGGAACCCACACACAAACAACCCGATGTGAGTTGTCCCCTTCCATTTTCACGATGTCTCTTAACCGTGTTTTCAAATTGATTTTGTGCAAAAAACAATTATGTTTTTCCCATTTTTGGCGCTGTTAGAACCACCACAAGGTAATTTTATGTAGTCCTGTGACGTTTTGTTGAAATCGGTTGAAAAATGTAGGAAATCCGATCCAATATATAAACGTTACGTTACACACACACACACACACACACACAACACACACACAACCTGCGTTTTATAATAAGTAAGATATATATATATATATATATATATATATATATATATATATATATATATATATGTATAAAGAAATTTTTTTTCTTTAGGTGTGCTATATTTATCGGATAAAGTGCTCAGTATCAGTGATAGATCGTATGTAAATATATATATATAAATGAACATTGAACATTGAAGTCAACACTCAAGAAGCGATAGGCTGTTTCATGCTGGGCGCAATCGTCAGACCACGAAATCCAGTAATCGCAGGCCCGACGATTGCGTCCAGCATGAAACAGCCTGTCGCCTCTAAGTGTTGACTTCAATGTTCACTATATATATATATATATATATATATATATATATATATATATATATATAATTGTGTATTTGATAAGCAATCAGTCTTTCATACATGTTTTGTCAAAGACGATTGACATGATATTACAATTAATCTTTTCACCCAATTTTGTTTGGTAATTTAACATCACTAGACATTGAAAATTTATTTACAAACGATATCGTTGATCAAACAATCCATATAAACCTTAACCCCGTGTTTAAAAATAATTCTATTCCACCACCAACCATCAAATTCCATATCCTCAAAAAATATTGTATGCCTGCACAGCTAACGATACCTTCTACGACCATAATGACAAGGTTAATTTTGTCATTCTTTGACGAAAGTTATCTTGTTAGTTTTCTTTGAAGAAACACACACAGACGCACACACAAAATTAATGTTAATAAAATTCTTCAGTGTCACTTTACTTTCTTTCTCACTCTTTTCCTAACTTTTACTATATTTTCTATCTTTGTTTCAAAAATAAATGTCTGATAAAAATACATTATATAAGATTTCTTTGACTTAGTCGAAATTGTTTTTTATTTCTTTTCACTCTGTATTGATGTAATATTTACTGAACTTGGCTACGATACACGACTAAATCTGTATTCAGTGCTAATTTCTTATCTGCGCATTTGCTTTCAACTGAGAATTCATTCAGTAGTTTTATTTAATGCTCCCAAGGCGCAAGTTTATTAATGCTGCCAATTTGAAAATATCGAAAAGAAGCGATAAATTGAATTCCGTTGAGTGAAAATGTCATCTTAATAAAGGAAAGAACAAATGTTACTTGCCTTTCTTCTCATAGATTTCTCTTTTTCTTCATTATCAATTCATACAATTTCATATTTATTCACTTCCCATATCCATCTATCTATCTATCTATCTATCTATCTATCTATATATATATATATATATATATATATATAGAGAGAGAGAGAGAGAGAGAAAGAGAGAGAGAGTATATCTTCATTGAAATATATTTCATTGAATAATATAGACATATTGTATCTATTTGTTTTTATACTGATCCTTTCTAGTTCTCTTATAATTTCTTAAAGTTAAGTGAAATTCATCATGGAAGACGCCATTTTCTTTCTTCCCAAGTACTTTCGAACACCTCCAAGTTTATCGTCAGTGGTAAATTACAAACTTTTTTTTAACTAGGATAAAAATCTACATTTCTTCGTGATTGGGATTTAAAAAAAAAAAAAAAACTGGGTGAACGTTATCTATTATAATTAATTTAAAATTTTATTTCATCAGTTGTTGCTAATGAATATTTTGCAAAACAATATTCCGAATATATATATATATATATATTATCTATATATACATATATATATATATATATGTTAAGAAATGGACGAGGTCCGACAATTTATTTATTAAAGACATTTTTATTTATGTTTAACGTTATGTTTATATATATATAGTCTTAAGGTGTGCTATATTTATGGGATAAAGTGCTCAATATCAGAGATAGAGCGTGTGTAAATATAAAAGTGAACATAGAAGTCAACACTTAGAGGCGACAGTCTGTTTCATAAATATGCAATCGTCAGGCCACATATGCTGTTATTTTTCTCAATTATTTATATATATACGGGTTAGTGGTGCATTGTGGGTATTCTATTATGGCGGTTATTTTACCGAAGTCGCTTTGTTTATTTATTTGGGTCAAATTATATTGCTCGTTTTTATTTTTTATTTTTTATTTTTATTTATTTATTTATTTATTTATTAACGTAGTAAAAATTTGTTTATATCACGTATTTAACAGTTTTGTTTTGGATTGAGAATTTAATTAAAGCTATTTGTTCAATTTTGGGGTTGGTTGTTGTAGTTCATTCTAACTATTATTTTTTTGGCGGGAACAGTTTTTTTTAATTTGGGATTGGTTTGTCTATTTATTTACTTGGATGAATTTAGGTCAATTTATTTGTATATTTTCTCTTTTTGGTTTTCGGTTTATCACCAAATAATGAAGAAAAAGTATACATAGGAGTAACTGAAGGACCCTGGAAGCAAAGAAATTATACACAAAAACATCGTTCACAAAATAGTAAATATGCGAACAGTACTATACTTTCTAAGTATATCTGGGAAATAAAAACCAAACGCACATCACACCAAAAATATCTTGGAAGATAAGGAAAAAAGTCATCAATTTACAACAACCAATCAAAAACTTGCAAACTTTGCTTGGAGGAAAAAATAGCTATCATTACTTTCCCCGACCAAAATAAATTATTAAATAAAAGATCCGAGCTCATCTCAAAATGCAGGCATGAAAATAAATTTTTACTACGTAACCTAAAAAATGAAAAACGGAAAAAATAAAATAAAAACAAACAAATACACTAATAAAAAAAATAAATAAATAAATAAATAAAATAAAATAAAATAAATACTATGTTGCTTAAAAACCGAAAACCAAAAAGAGAAAATATACAAATAAATTGACCTAAATTCATCCAAGTAAATAAATAGACAAACCAATCCCAAATTAAAAAAAAAACTGTTCCTTGCCAAAAAAATAATAGTTAGAATGAACTAAACAACCAACCCCAAAATTGAACAAATAGCTTTAATTAAATTCTCAAACCAAAACAAAACTGTTAAATACGTGATATAAACAAATTTTTACTACGTTAATAAATAAATAAATAAATAAAAAATAAAAATAAATAAATAAAAACGAGCAATATAATTTGACCCAAATAAATAAACAAAGCGACTTCCGGTAAAAATAACCGCCATAATAGAATACCCACAATGCACCACTAACCCGTATATATATAAATAGTCGAGAAAAATAACAGCATATGTGGCCTGGACGATTGCATATAGCAAATGAAACAGACTGTCGCCTCTAAGTGTTGACTTCTATATTCACTTTTATATTTATATATATATATATATATATATATATATATATATATATATATATATTGTCTAATTATTTCAGCTGATCTAAAATATCAATAACAGATGCCAAAATAGGGGAGTAATAACATCTTGTTCCTTATTTTTACTGCGTCAAGGAAGTTGCATTCTTTAACCTGTGTTGCTTTGAATAGAGAAATTAAAAATGTATCGACTCATTTTTGTATTTGTATTAATTCCTCTGATGTTATCAGTTATACACAACTAATAAATCTATTTGTCACAAACCACGATACAAAAGAAATTTAACAATGCAACTTAATTTCAGGATGACTAACGAAATTATCGGCCGTGACTTCGAGTTAAAAACTAAAAGTTTTAAAATATGTGTGTGTGTGTGTGTGTGTGTGTGTGTGTGTGTGTTCACTTATCTTGTTTTGAGTCTGAAGAATTAGATCTCTTGTTCAAGAGAGTTCACTGTTAAATTTTACATCAACGCTCCTGAAGAGTGGATGCATTTCCGTGGAATTTCCGTGATACATGAACATATTTCTATTTATCTTTTATCATTCATGCTCTACCACTTGATATCAAGCCTTATAATTCCCAAAACTTGCCTTGAAAACCTTATCTTCCAGATTTTTACTGGTCATCCGCTTTTTAGCAAAATATAATTCTTCTCATCTATCTATCTTTCTATCTATCTATCTGTCTGCTCACATACATACACACAGATTATGCACACACACAAACACACACACACACACACACACACACACACATATATATATATATATATATATATATATATATATATATATATTGCGTATCTCCGAAGATTCGGTATACCCCTAAGGTTTAAATGTATTTTTCATAAATGAAAAAAACCCTTTTGAAGCTTTCACTCAGCTTCAATTGAAAGCTAAAGACTTAAATTTTTAATTCCAGAATACAAAATACTTTTGGTATATTTCAAATGGAAACCATAATGATTTTAATTGATTCTTCAGAGAAAAAAAACATTGGAAGCGGCAATTTTTAATTTCGTGAGAGAAATGTAAACAAAATTAACTTAATTCTCGGTTTCAAACATCCGGCAAAAATAAAAATCTACATTTCTGCTTTCGTAAAAGTAGCAAATTTACAGTTAAATTGACCTGTTCTGAAACAAGTATTACTCACTTATAGCATGAAATTTTCTAGACAAGGATTTCTTGAATACGGAGTCATGTTATTCTCACGTCTCCATCTGTAACTTGATTACCGAACGCCTTGACTGGTTCAGTAAAGTGGACCAGAATTGACATATATTTACGAATTCTAAGTAAGAACGGTTTTTTTTTATCGACCAGCTAATGTTTAAAAATTAACAAATTTAATCTATTTTAAGCTAATATCTAATATTTTACTGAATGCTTTTTTAGGTACTTTTGAAGATGTTTTCTTATAATATAAAAATTTAGAATATAATATTTTTTTAAACTATTGAGGTACCCATATAATTGTATTTCATTATTTAATAAATACGATAATATGATAAATAATTTTATTAATTATTATATTATCAATTATTTCATTTTAATATTATAACTGAGAAAACAATTAATAAAATTAATAATTATTTCTCAGTTATTATTTTTTTAAATTTGATAACACACATAATAATTTTGTCAATATTATCTCCCAAATTTAATTTTTAATTTAATGAATGAGATAATATAATTAATATCATTATTATGTTATATGTTATTAATTTAATAACTGAGAATGAGACAATACTTTAATATCAACTCGTTCACAATTATTACATTATCATTAATAACATTACTTACCTGGCTTATGTTAAAGGGAAACTGACTCTATTTTAATTGTTTTATAGGGAATTTTTACCCGAGCCTACGGGCTCGGATACCCCACTTTAAACACGGCCTTGTGCCACATCTTGTGCCATATCTTGCTGCGTGGAGCAGCGGGTAAATAATTATCATTAATAACATTATTATATTATCTCAATTATCAATTTAATAACTGAGAATGAGATAATTTAATAAATATCTTCTTCTCAATTATTAAATTTTTAAATTGATAAACGAGATATTGTAATAATTTTAATTATCTTATCTCAGTTATTAAATTAAAAATTAAATTATTATCTCACGCTCAGTTATTAAATTTTTAACTAAATGAGATAATATAAAACGTAATGATAGAGGTAACTCTATCATTTTAAATTTATGGTATTTAGAATTAATTTATAGTTTTTAAAATCTTATTTTTTTATTTTATTCTTTATTATACTTTGGTGGTGATGAAAAGTTATTTTATTTAACTCAAAAAAGAAACTTAAGCAGACAGAAAGTAAATAAAAAGAAATTAAATTATTTTCATAACTAATTTAAAAAGACTAATAAATAAAACACAAATTATTTGATGCATGACACATACTAACGTAGGATAAATACATAGTAAAATTAAAAATAGTTAGTGAAATAGGAAAAAAAAAACTTTTTAAATCATAAAGGAATGATTTCTAAAGAAGCCAATTGAAACGTAGGTACGATGAAACACGGAAGATAAATGCAATAATTACTCGCAGCCGAAAATTTTTAAAGAGTTTTCCCTAAGGGGAAAAAGCCTTGAAACACTTGACCTTTTAACCATAATATCACTTAGGATACTTAAAAAAAACGAACATTTAGACATCTACAAAAATTGCTTTTAATTATTGAAAAGGTTCTGATAGAATGATTTGTATTAAGCTTTTTAATTTATTAAATAATATAGACAAGTTTTGTCTATTTTAAGTAAGTTTCTTTCGTATTGTCTGATAAGCTTAATAACATTATCATTGAAAGACGAAAGAAAATCACCCTATTGATACATGTGTAAATCCAATCTAAGCCTTCGGCTTACATAAACCATTATCAAAGAAGACAATTACTTTTCAATATATCAAACAATTCACGGACGAAACAATAATGATAGTCTGTTTTTGTTGCATAAAAAATTTCAAAGCAACGGCTAACTGCGACGTGATTTTTACTTCCGCGTCTCGTATACACGAATTAGTCGTTGCTTTCAAATTTTTCATGCCACAAAAATAGACTATCATTATTGTTTCGTCAGTGTATTGTTTGATATATTGAAAAGTAATTGTCATCTTTGATAATGGCTTATGTAATTTAATTAAGTTTAACAGACTATATGAAAGGAACTTACTTAAAATAAATCGACAAAACTTGTCTATATTATTTAATGAAACATGCATCAATATATATAAATACACACATGCACACACACACACACACACACACACACATATATATATATATATATATATATATATGTATGTATGTATGTATGTGTGTGTGTTTGTGTGTGTTGACAGAAGCTAATATAATTTTACCTTACTAATTAATAAAATTATGTTTCCATAAAATTCCGCACTTTAAAAATGTATCTTACTTCAATTTGAAAACTACTTTTCACTATCGAGGACAAACCCATTGAAAAATTTGTGAAGGAATTACGCTCCAGTTGTTGAGTAGATAAATAATAAAAATAATGACAGATATGTTAAATGTGGATCATTGCTACGGGTTTAGTCTTTCTTTATCCCTCTTTAATCTGTTTAGATATCAGGCTGGCAATGCGCACTCAGAGATCGTAAAAATGCCCAGAAAAGTTTCTCATTTTACCCCAATGGCGCCTTTTGCGCAAACAGTTCAATGCACATAAATGCCCTCTATAAAAGTGTCCTGATATGACATTGTTCATCAAACTGGAAATTCATCTGATAAGCACTGTAAATGAATGGTACCCTCGGGAAAAGGATTGTTTTGAGGAAATCACATAATAAAGGCCTCAACATTTCACTTGTTATTGCCTTGGCAAGTACCTAGGACAAATAGAATATTCTCTTTATCACTTCCGACATCACTTGTTTTTAATATCTTTTTAGATGGTTTTCCAATTTTTCTTAAGCTTTAATCATTGGCCTTTACAATCTTAACAATGCGAGAATGAGGAAATAAATATTAACCCATCTGCGAGATTCAAACATTTTTCTATATACTTCTGTTCAAATCATTTGGTAAACAACTGCGTCAAATATTGACACAAATGTAAAAACTTCAAAGGCAAAAAAACAAAAACAAAATCGGACCATAGAAATTTAAAAGAGATTGGCATGCATATTGATAAAACATGGTTATTATAGATTTTACAAATACACAATTCTACAGACTGTTAAGGCTAGAAGAAATACACAGACTTTCCTGTTCAATTTGACGGGAGAAACTTTTAAAATATGCAATTAAAACCTTGGTATTACGAAATTGAAACATTGACATAACCATTTCATTTAGCGACTAAATTTATACATTTATAGAATTTTCATACCCACTAGGTAACACAAATTTTATTAATAGGCATCCATATTGGATGTTTGCAATGTCACGTCAAAGCTGTAATTGAAAACGTTTATAGTAAATATTAATATCGGACACTATTTAAATTATGTAGCTATTATTGAATCTCTCTGCTCTGGTCGACTATATTTGGCGGCCAAGCAAGTAGGTAGAGCTATTATTCCATCGTTCACAATACTTAGCCCTAGAGCCAATTAAGGAAGGTTACTGAACTAGGTTGTTTTATAAGATTGTTTGCATTATGAGGATATGTAGGATAGATAATGGTTCGAAGAGGTTAATTGTATAGTGATCTTCTGAGTAGAAGTTGTCCGAATAGAAATTCCTTCTTACTAATGGAATACGACTTCAATGCGAATGGCATGGCTTGAGCGGTTTCAGCTCTAGATTGTGAACGAAGAAATCTAGCTCGCCAGGGCATTTTCTATGGAAATAACATTTGATTAGCGATAAACTTGCGACGTTGCTTCCGAGAAAATGTTTGCGTAGTGGAAAATAATTAATCGCCTAAAAGGCCACATAAAAGCTTTTGAATTTTGCCGAGTTCGGAAATTTTTTCTAACTCATTTTCAGTCAATAAAAAGTCCAATTGACGTCGCGGGATACTGAAGGAGGTTGTATGAAACTAAGAGCAGCATGTAAAAAGCAATGTTTATGACGGTGAATAAGGTAACTGTTTACCATACGCTTGATGTTGTGGAGTAAAAAAGACACTTCCGGTAGCAATAAAAAATTAAAAAAATGATCTGGGCAATACGCCTTAGATAAAGGAGAGGACAATCAGAGTCAGGCAGTCAGCAGTTTGGCTCGCGAAAAAACAAGACAAAACCTTTGTCTTCCGGCAGAGGGTGACAAGACCTCCATCTTCGGGCGGAGGTTGACTCAATCGGGCTTTGTCTTCGGATAAAGACTCGGCTGAGAAAAACAGACCGTTTTTGTACCTGAACCCACTTTTGCGGGGGTTGGTTAAATTTTGACAAGTGGCTCTGGGTTGAAACGCTTGGGATTTCTACGTTAAACTTAATCTTGTGTCGCATCTAGTCCACAGTGGGGCGACCGGTAAATACCAGTCAGCTGCCTGGCTCGCGATTGTCATGTTCTCTGTTTTCGGGCAGAGTACTACTCTATGTACGGACGAAGACACGGCTGAAAAAAATAGACAATGTAAAGTGCCCGATCCCGCGGTTGCGAGTACTGGATAAATTTTGACCTTTGGCTGCAGTGTACTCGTACGGGTTCCCCACACTGAACTCAACCTTGTGTTGCATCATATTTCATTGGAGAGACTTAGTAAATGCCAGTCCGTTAGAGTCAGTCGGAGAGAATTTTAATCACGTCACGTTGAGTAACCTAAACAAGACACAATATAATAATTGCTAGGAGCGAGTTGTAACGCATGATGAGGTAAATAGTGTAGTGATTGAGAATGGATCCTCTCGCGTGTCTGTTCCGCAAGTAAGGACACTTGAGAAGAATCTATTCTCAGTGGAATACAAAGCGAATTGTTCCTCCCTGTGGACATGGCATAGCAGTTCTTACCTCTGAAGGATAGAACTGATGAAACTTAGGGATGAATCTCGTCAGAACATTTGCGATCGAGTAGCAATAGGCTTGCGATGTTTCGTCTGTGAGAAAGAAGGTGTAAGTAGAAAATAGTTCATCACCTACATGGCGACGTTGACACTTTTTCGTTCTGTCAAATTTAAAAAGTTGGGATTTGACAACTCCATCCCCGATATAGCGCAGATTTGATCTGATTCTTGTCTAGATAGAACATTGAAAGAGGAGTCATATAGATTGATATGTAGCTCGGGTTATAACCGGGTTTAAATCCTTAGTTTCATTTCTGGCTACTTCTGCGTACAATTTGTTCTTTTATATCCATTTAATGGGAAATGTCGATAAATGCTGTGATTAAGTCAAATATTAAATTAGATAAATGCTGTATAAGAAAGACGTGCATTCGTTTAATGGAATATCATTGCCAATATATTTGACGCCTTCAACACTTACAATAACAGAGAGAGGACAGAAAGACAATATCCAATTCAAGTCAGATCTTTGATTTTCAGACTGAGCAGACAAACTGAGGGAGGCGACTCATTCCTCCCGACCTACCTACCATCGGCTACAACTATTTTTTTTTTAGACCTGGCCCTTCTTTGCTACGTATATATAGTGTAACTATTGCTTAGCACGAATCCATACATATATAACGATACACAATTAAGGTTCTCTAGAAACCAAAACAGATTTTTGATACAGATCAATATTTTTACAATAAAACGGTTAGTCTTGGAAACATTTTTCAGAATATGCTCATGCCATCTGTACATGTGGAAATTGTACGAAGCTTTTACACAACTAATTTTTAGATGAAATTTTGAATGTAATTACTGTTTGTTCAGTCAAGATTGACATCAGAAATAAATTATTTATGAACGCTTTTTTGCAATTTTAATTACTTCGACAGGGAGTTCTTAAACATCAGGTGGAGAACGGGAAAGATAGATTCACTTAGCCAAGAATATTTACAAGGATAGCTTACATTCCTAAATATACATTTCCAATATATACATTCATTTTATACCTATATATATAAATGATTTTCTAAGAGTAGCTTCGATGTGGCTCAAGGCCGAAAGTAGGGGCCATACACTGAGGATCGAACTCACTTCTCATCTGTAACTGATCAAGATTGCTAACCATTACAAGACGCCGAAGTATCCATGCTATACAGGTAAATGTTCAAATAAAGTCTTCGGCAATTACTAATAAAATTTTCATTAGTCGTAAACTTACATGTATTTATAAATTATTTTTTTAATAATATAGTTTAGTCATGCTGTAAACTGTAAAGGAAAATCATGATTATCTTAATTCGAAATTTGTATTTAACTCATTGTATTTTTATAATCTTTGTTTTTATAATAGATGATAATCAGACACTTAAGTGCATTTAGCTCGCACGAAAAGCATAAATTGTATTTAATAGCTACTGTTTTCAATGAAATTGTTCCTTGTAGCGGTAACAAAAGACAAGATATATTTTGGTGGTACGTACAAAATATATAATTTTTAGCAAAAAACCTTCACTACATAGCAGTTTTCCCACCACACACTCGTGACATTTTGAATCAACCTGAGCTATGGCATTGGAAATAATAAACAGATGTGTACTTGTCGACATGAACAGAAATCATATAGCAGCATTATTTGGGCACCTCGGCGTGGTGTAATGTTTCGCAAACCTGTCTCGCTAGATTAGTTACAACTGAAAAGTGAGTTCGATTCTCACTAGATGCCCCATACTTTCGGCCTCGTGCATCATCTAAGCTATGCTTGGAAAATAACTATAGCAGTATTATTTACAAAGGACGCGCTACATTTTCTGCAACCTTCGCTTGAAACAATTAATATATAATATATTAAATTAAAATACACTCATTTTATACGATATATGTAAATGATTTTCTAAGTGTAGCTTCGATGTGGCTCAAGGCCGGAAGTAAGGACCACCCACTGAGGACCAAACTCACTTCTCATTTGTAACTGATCAAGATTGCTAACCATTATACCACGCCGAAATATCCATGCTATACAATGCTTCTCTACATGCTTTGCTTAAAAATATATTAACAACATGTAGTGAGCAGATCCACAATAACAAAAAATGGACTTCCATGCAGTAATCCACCTATAACTTTTTTCAATAAGAGATCTTAGAAAATAGGAATACCTGATTATTATTATAACAAAAATAGGCGTGTCTTCCCATTATCCTTTCAGAATGCTTTACATATATTCTTCTCTGTAATCAATATATATCAAAATAAACTTTATATATGTCTATAACATTCCATTGCCGAAGCAGATTGTTGATAACAACTAAAAAAATAAATATACTAAAAACATACACAATTTCTACAGTAATATACAAAAATCGTAAAAATAAAATATTCTTGGAATGTTTCCTCCCACACTGTTCACAGGAACTGATGTGGAAAGCAAGAGCATATTAACGATTCTACCTTTCCTGTGGCACTTATGGAGAAATTGCGGATGACATAATTATCCAGTAATTACACTTAGAAATCCAGGAAAATAATAGCATAAGAATGTGTGCCTCTATGGAATCTAAAGAAAGGTCCTATTAAATATGCTTTTTAGGTCTTTTTCGTGACTATTCTGATGCTCTGGGACTCAAGTGGAAATGATAAGCTAAGCAAAATTAGTAGCTCAGAGGGTTACTACCAGACACAAGCATTGAAATGAAATTATCATGACTGCAAAGCAATTTTTAAACTCAAAATATAATTTCGGAAAATCCATTGTAACACGTAGATGTTAGCTTTGTTCAGCACTTCATATTAATATAGTAATCTTGCTCCACTTTTATTCTGATTATTACACTCTTCGACCTTCATTTTTACTCCATTGAAAGCTCTTCCTCTAGAGAGAGAGAGAGAGGGAGAGAGGGAGAGAGAGAAAGAGAAAAAGAGAGAGAGAGAGATAACTGTCCATGTGCAAACAATAGATCAGGAGGAAGACTCCGACTTTATCAAATATTTCTCTTTGTGACAGCCGTAAGGGTAACTGTTCCATTTATAGAGCAATGAGTAAATTACCATTAATTGGACTCAATTTGAATCTAGGAATTAATACTGATGAAGAAACCTGGGATCCAGCAATCAGCTCTTCTTGTACGCACTTTTCGTGAAAATTCGTAACTTTCATTCTAGCACTATTGCATATTCCTTAGGGGAAAGAATGAGCATAAATATTGCCTCATGCTTTCGATTAAAGCCGAGGAGGTGACATGCCGGAAGAAGTGAGTCTGTTAAAAAATGCAAGAGACTATACAGTTCCATTGTCAACGTTACCTTTTTAAACAAAGGCCACATTAAGATATGTGATTACTTCTACTGGAAATGTTTGTAATACATTCTCATTGAAGCCCAAGGGACCAGGGTTTTTTTTGTTTTTTGTTTTTTTTTTTTTGGTGGGGGCAATAATACGCGTGAGTTATAATTGTCTTATATAGCACTTTAGAAGAAATTGTCATCTTTTGAATCTCGAACTATCCACTGATGCGGGATGCCAAAAGCATCTACTTCGAGAATGTTGTACTCAGGAATACTCTCACCACTTCCTACCGTCAGTACCAATATTTCGAATTCGTGTTGTTCTACTCTTGCCCGTATGTTGTGTGCCAGTTTTTTTTTTTTTCTGCTTTACGGACCCCCACCCTGCTGTCTAAGGAACCAGTCGCAAATGAGTGTGAACCGGACAATCAACCTAAAGAACCACATAACAAAACTCATTATCCAAATTCTGATGAATAGAGCGCGCAGCAGAATCAGGCCAGAGATAGGACAAAAACAGTGCTGGTTCGTTAAAGACACCGAAACAAGGAACGCGTAGGCAGTTTTCTCACAGTATCACAAAATCTTTGCACTCATCGCTTCGGTTCTATTTGAAAAAGACCTTCAGTTCTGAGCATGAGTTGTACGATGACTTGGACTTTAGTAAAGAACGCCGTGTTCTGAACTATATAAATAAATAATCAGACATATAGCTTCAAAAGCGTTTGACAAAGTACGAACTGCTAAGTACGCTTGATTTATTTTGGAAAATATTTGATTAATACTGTGAGAAAACTGCCGGCTTAGGGATAGAAAATGCATTCGCTAAATATAAACAGGAAGGAGGTGTAAGAGAGCTGTTTGTATTCTCTGCAGACAGTCTTTTCACTGGAGTGATTATGGTAGATTAGAAATACTGTCAGGATTAATTATTGACAACATAAGATATGAAGAAAGCACAATTGTGATAGCAGAGACAGAAAGAAAACTACTGGAAGGCAGTAAAGGAAAGCTAGAAGAAAGGAATAAACATCAAATGTAAGAATACAAAATACAGGAGCCAACAAAGATGCGTACTATGAACGAAAGACACCAGAATCAAACAAGTTCAAAAACTTAAATATATAGAAAGATTTTTTAACAGAGGACGTAATATGCGACAATGATATCCGAAGGCACATTGGAATAATGAAAGACGTCTTCCAAAAGCTAAGCAAAGTATTAAGAAATAGGAAAACATCACTAAAAACAAAGAAAAAAGTAGTAGATTTTTATGTAATATAGGTTCTATTATAAGGCATTGAATTCTGGACAAACTTGGCACAGAGGAAAAACAACTAGACTCAAATGTGGTTATGCAGGAGGTTGCTCTATCTCTACTAACATGAAAAGTGCAGGGACGAACAACATTCCTTGGTTTCGCCAGGTCAAACCTTTACGGCTATGATCCGCCATGCCACTTACATAGTAGCAAACCACCCACATTCCCCCCGTATTCCATAGGCGAGAAACAAGTTCCACTCGAACAGCTTCTTCGCACGAACCAATGCACTGTGGAGCGGACTCTGTAGAAGATGTTTCCCAGATCACTAAAATCTTAACCTGTTCAAGTCTAAAGTTAAACTTCACAATCCCCTTCTATCCATATAAACTACCCCTTAACGTAACCCTCTAACTTGAGTGGCTCCCGGCTCTTGTACAGGGTTAAACCTACTGTAAAAAATGTATGCTGAAAATAAGATGAACTGAATATGTGAACAACGAAGTGGTTTCGGAGTAAATTGAAAGAAAAAGCACATTTACAGTTAGAACGAGAAAGAGACTTTTAACGTTTCTAACGAGAAAAGCGGGCTTAGAAAATGTGACATATTTAAGGAGAGATATACAAAGGAATTTAACAAGTATCTGCTTAATGAGCTTGTTTAAATACTTAGCAGAACAGGAATTTGCAGAGATAGCAAAATAGACTTATTAAGAGCTACAACATACAGGATGTCATGATAGCCCATGATTTGAAAAAGATCTTTTTATAGAAGTAGAATTGAGTTGTAAATGGATTTAAATATACCTATCTACAAATAATCATTGTGGCTAACCATGCTTAATAGTGACAGTGATAAGGATATCTGCCATTTTTATTATAATTATCTAAACTGAATATGTCTTGTACAATCAAATTCCAGAATAAAATTGTTATCGCTTTGAGAAATAAATCCAAAATGTCCCTGTTTTCAACCGATTCTACAACCTCCAAGACATCAGTGACAGAAATAAATTGAAATCGAAATGCAATGAACGAATGAGACGAGGAGGTTATTTCGCATATAGATGTTGTGGAGACCAGGTATTATCCAGGCAGCTGGAAGCAATATCATGATATGGTCCGACAGCAGGATGTTCGGCATCGGGATTTTTTTTTCGGATACACAGGCAGACGTAACGAGCTTTCTGGTCTCCGCTAATCGCTAAATTAGATCCACCATATTGGCAGTTTAACTATCAGTTCTGCAGATGCACACCTCCAGTTTTATTACGTGCCGTCTGCCTCGACACTTGGGGTTCATTTCCGATCAGCCAAGCGATATGATCGAACTGCTTGAGAGTCTAGTGTCTTTGCATCCTTCATTAAATTCCTCATGCCAAGGCTGTGCCATTGTGTTGCCTCAGACATCCTTTCCAGCTAGGTCACTTTTCATCGACAAAGTAGTTAACGAAAATCCATCGCTGAAACTGCCCACTCATTCCTACTTCATCTTTCTTTATATCCGTCTTTTCCCTCTCAGTTGTTCTTTCTTTCTTTCTTTCTTCTTTCTTTCTTTCTTTCTTTCTTTCTTTCTTTCTTTCTTCAATGCACACACACACATTCTTTCTTTCTTTCTTTCTTCAATGCACACACACACACAATTTGAATGGGGAAAGCCTGAAAAGTTCCGTTTTTGCGTTCTTAAACTTGCAAAGTAGGAACCTCTTCCTTGGACCGTCATAATAATAATATACGATAGTTTTTTATTTATAATATATTTTTCTTTAGAATTCTAATAATCATTTGCTTTGATTTCAACTCTCTAAATTAAAGCTACGCTGATTTTTACAGACATTAAATTTTGCGTTTGATTTTTGCGCAAAATGTAAAAAATGTGTTTTTTTTTTCGATTTTTCACCTTGAAGGTTGTAATTTTTCCAGCCAGTTTGGAATCAAAATCGGCTCTGCAGAATTATCTATCAAACAAAAAAATTAATCGAAATTGGATGAAATCTGTGAAAACGCATAAACAACATCCGATCACGCACACACATATACATAGAAACACATTTTGAGAATTATAGATATAGATACGCTTCAAAAGGAATTTCGAATACATAAAAGATAAATGGTAATCGTAATATTAGCAATTTCTTTATCAGAAAATATTTGGCATTTATTTTTAAGACAGCCAGTGCTGCTGTCGTTTTAAATTTATAAAATATTTCTCTTAAAACAAAAATAGCTTACACAAGACCAGAAGCTGTTTATAACTCTTTCAAGTAGGGCGGATTTTGCTTCCTAACTTTTTACTTGACGTTGTTCGAAACGTCAACATCTTGATTATGTTATTATTTTTTGTTCAAGTTACATGCGATAATCACTTTAATTTTTCCTGCTGTTGGAATTCCTCAAGTGATGTGGTTTATGTTATATGGTACAGTTCTTTGTGATTCTGTAGCGCCAGTTCACACTGATTGAAGAATGATAGTCTCATCCAAGATCCAGAAACTTCCCTTTCCCAACGCCATTTTTAAACACAAAAAAAGCATTTGTATGCGGCTGACAGTTTAGCTATTTCTGAACGGGCTTGGCGCCATACATGACATTCATATGAAAGTCTAGATCTAATAAGGCTATTTCAGGATCATGAGTCGACTTTTCAGGATCATGAGTCGACTTTTCAGGATCATGAGTCGACTTTTCAGGATCATGAGTCGACTTTTCAGGATCATGAGTCGACTTTTCAGGTCAATGTTTTGTTCAAGTTAAGTTTAGGCTAAACTACCAGTGGCGCAGTTTATTCTATGTTCACTTTCTTTATCTCTTATACTGAATTTCATATAATTGATGCATACACTGACGGATCTTAAATGTTTGGTATTTACTAATTCCACACCCAGAATTATTATGATGGATTCATGGTATGTACAAACACGGCTTTCATTTTAATTCAAGTCATATTTCTGAGAATACTTGGTAGATGATGGATGTATTTCGTTCATGATTATTCTTATTCGAATTATGAATACCCGACATCAGTACATCGGACTCGGCAGAGAAAGTAAGATCGCTGTCTTTTCGTGGGTGTTGATACGCAAGACATAAACCAACGTGAGGCGTTATAAAAAAAAATCAATACCACCCAACGCAGACTAAACATTTATCCATATCAATTCCCTTAAGTACAATAATTTCACAATATTTGGTTTCCCTTTAAAAGAAAACTCATCGAAATTGTATGTTCTCTGTGTGAATTACAATTTTTTCCACATTTTATATTAATCTGGAACAAGGTCAGAAGTTCAAGATTGAAATACGACTTACCTCCAGCGGGTGAAATTCCTGTAGTGCATTCTCTTAACGACCACTTCGAGTGATTACTACTGTAGGATTGATTATATTCTCTACAGTCAAACAATATATTAAAAATACCAAATGGTGGTTTGACTTGACATGAACACGAAGCATACATATATGGTGAAATCATTTGATATCATTCGCCAGCGCTGTTTTCCGGAACAAGTTGTCAACGGCATCTCATTAACGAACATGAACTATGTTCGATACATTAATAGGTTTAAAATACTGGTATCATTTAAAATACAGCGTCTGCTACATATTTGAGGACATATTTTATGCGCCATAAATAGGAAATGTAAATTAAGGGTTCTTTTTAAACAGTTCAACAAAAGTAAGGCGATAAAGCCACTAACATACAAGAGGGTTACTGGGAATGAACGAATCTGAGAAAACTTTATTAAGATGAAAGGATAATAAAACAACAGATTTCAAAACGACAGAATGACTATTAGGATTTCATTTAAATTTTTGAAGATCGTATTTGATAGAAAAGCAATGTGAAAAAGTACCACAGAAAAGAAGTGTAAAGGGAATAGCTATTGGAATAGAACGTACGGTTGCTTATAACAATGTCAAAATTAAACTGATATGATCTAGCGTCCAATCTAGATCTTCACTTAAATTCATGAAGTCTTGGTACCAAAAAGGACAGCTCACCAGAACAATCGCAATGAAAATATAAATAGAAAACGCGCAGGGAAGCTACATTACGACAGTGGGTAAATGACTGAAGCTGATATGCCATTTAAGGACCGATAACATTGCTGATTCTTCTTTCGATTTTATCATGAATATCTAAACATATAGCAGAAGCACCGAACCAGATGTGGTAACAACATTCAATATTAGGCAGCATGAACCAAATAACATTTGATTTTAAGACCTATCGGGACCATTAGCATTAACGTCATTCTCGTGTGGCCAAATATCGACTACAGCGAATCAGAGAAAAGAAACTTCTTGAAAGTGTCCACATAAAAGTTAGGATAGGTGACCCTCTAGTAAAGTACCCACTATGCTGTAAATTAATTCACGACAATATTACTGTATCTAAAAAAAAACAATGAGTGCCGAGACATGCAGCTGCAAATCTTCATTTAAATCAGCGACTCCACAGTATGAAAAACTTGTTGAAGGCCGTGATATCTGATATAATGGCTAATATAAGTGTGAACCATCTTATCCAGACATGGAAAATATTCCAAGGCTGAATTGAAGGCATGCTTGAGGTTAATTATCGTTATAATTAACTTACTTCCTTGCTTCGAAAATGACCGTATACATATGAAAATATACTGTTTTTTATATATTTCAATTACTTTATTTTCCTTTAAATTATAATTTATCATCATTTATATGTCTAGACCCTATAGAAACTTCCAAAAATAAATATTAAACACCTGGAAAAATATGGCACCAGAGGTGTCAACATTTACAATAGGAAAGTGTTTACTTGCATCATACAATGCATCCCTTACGACATTTCCAGTTACGCTAGGACAATATTCTGTTCGTCTTTAGTGTTATCTAGATTAATCGAATGGTGACCTGTAGTTTGTACCTTCTTGCAGGTGAGAGTCATTTGCATACGCGATGTATACGTACTGGAGATATCCTCCAGAATCTATTTATGCAGTCTCAATCAAGGCTATGTGATGGAAGGTGTCATAATTTACAACTATTTCGCTGCTTTGGTGCCTGTGTAGCGAAAATAAAGCAAGCTTAATCTTCTAAATTGTTTAAAGATTTCTCTTCCTGCAATATAGTGACAATATATTTTTCCAGCGGAATAATACCTGCTTACATGATGCCTGTACTATTCAACATTGTCTGAGAAATGAGCCAAAACGTTTCTGCTTTTCATAAACAATATACATGGTCCTAACTGAAGAAATATGGAATTTAATGGGAAAGAATAGTTGCATCCAACTGTAGTGATGGGAAGAGTTATATATTAATGGTTAACAGAATTATCTGACTACATTGTTGTCCTTGCGATTCATCAAGGTAAGATGTGAGAAAACATTATAGGCAGTGACATAGTTTGAGTAATGACTTGTACGAATAGATTGGATCGTATCAGTTATATAAAAGCTAACAGTTTCTTTTACTTCACACAAGACAAGAAAACATAATGATAGCAAGCTTCTACGTCATTCATAAGTTCAATACTATAAGTTATTCTGCACGATTGTGACGAGGATTACTCGAAAAAATATTCTTTTATTTTGGCCAATACACTTATCATAATAGAATTCCATCGAAAACATTTGGCATACGCTGGATCAGAAGTTTGTTTCAAGAAGAGCAAGCAAAATAACTTAAAAGTGCTGCTGTTGACATCCTAATATAAAATCCCAGTGGAAATATTCATCTTTTTAAGAGGAGGTGCTGAAAAATTGACGGATCAAAATTCTTATTTTCGGACATTTGACCAGAGTTTGATAAAAAGGGTCTGGTTTAGAATTATCAGCAGCCTCTCGTAAAATGGTAAAAGTTGTGTTCGTTGTATATGGAGTAGCCATTCTTTATTATATAGGAGGGCATAAGAATTTGGCTCATCATATACAATTATACATACATACGTACACACACACACAAACAAACACACATATATATATATATATATATATATATATATATATATATATATATATGATAAAATAAACACCTAACTTATGATATATTTATGGGTAAAAGTCCTCAGTATCTGAGACAGAGTGTGCGTAATTATAAACGTAGGCACCGTTGTCAGAACCAAGCGGCGACAGTCTGTTTCATGCTTGAACATAATTTGGAGGCTTCGAGATTGCGTTCACGCATTAAACAGACTGTCGCCCCGCCGGTTTTGAACTCACTGTCCACGTATATATATATATATATATATATATATATATATATATATAGAGAGAGAGAGAGAGAGAGAGAGGGGGGAGAGAGAGGTGGGGAGTGAAATAGGGATCCATCCAATTGCATTTGGGCTTGGAAAACAAATTGCTGAAAGTGACAAGAGGCGAAAGAAAGAGAAATGACTGATATTAAAAAAAATGTAACGATCCATTATTCGTTGCAAATGGAGCGCAGATTTGTCAAACAGACAGAAAGTGAAATACGTATTGAAAGACCAAACTAGGCAAAATTTAAAAAATATTTTCATAGGATTTATAACTTGACATTTTACATTTTACTTTCGTTTTTCTCGCTTCTTCACTCAATACATCTAGAAAAATATTTTTTCTCCGAGGAATGCATTCCTTCTGATTGTGTATATAGCTTTTTCACTAGTTGTTTTTCTTTGAAATCTTCCCCGTCAGTAAAAGGTTTTCTCTTAGATTATTTTTCAGACAATTGGAACAAAGACGCTACATGGAGTTTGCTTGGGGGAATAAGATGGTTTGTGGACAGGCACTGTGTTGTATTTGGTCAAAAATGTTTGACACTCAAGGTCAAGCGCATTGATGCAATGATCAATTGCTGTAAACAGTTTGGGCGTCACTGCTAAAGTAATTTTCTCACTAGCTCTAGTAAATCTGATGATGCAACTTGCTATATCACATTCACAACAAAGAAATAAATCTTACTGAAGAAATAAATCGCCACATCATTGGTAATATATCACACATTTCGAAGTGTTTTTCCCTGAGGATCTGTTCCTTTCCAAAAGCCTATATGCTTCCGTTTCTTATTTCTTATTTCCTTCTTGAAATCATGGTATACATTTTATCCTGCATGGGTAGACGAGTTACGTATTTAGGGGAACAAAACAATTGCAATGATAAAAATAGTTGCTGAGAAATTATGTTTAAAAGTCCCAAAAATTCATACACAGATGTCCTTAAGGAAAAATGGCCCAGTGGATAAAGACGTTGGTTACATCCACAGATGTGAGTTCAATATCAGGTTAATACTATCATATATATATATATTTTTTTTTTTGAAACTTGACTAATGCATGGAATAATAATACAACACAAAATGTACTTAGAACAAAATGTATTGAAACAAGAAAGGTACAAAATATTTACATATAGTCTTTTGTATATTCTTGGGAAGACCGTTCCTGGAGAATGTGTTGACTTAGTCGCAGTCGGGCAGAGTCTCTGGATTGAATCTCTTGATTCCTCCCCCCGTCTTCGCCGTACCAACCATATTTATATGGTCGGTACTCCACTATGCAAATTAGGTGGATCCTACCAAATATATATATATATATATATATATATATATATATATATATATATTGTTAAAGTAATGCTATTTATGGTGACATCCACAGAGATTGTGAGTTTAATATGATCATGAATATATATATATATATATATATATATATATATATATATATAGATATATATATATATATATATATATATATATATATATATTGTTAAAGTAATGCTATTTATGGAGGTAAATGAAATCTAACAATCTACTCTTCAAACTGAAAGGTGGGGCTAAAGTTGCAAACTTCGGAATTAAGCCCCACTGTCATTTTGTGTAAATAATGTTGCGCATTCTCCAGTGGCCAAGAAAAGCATCCACCTGCAAATCACTTGAGGACCGCTCTCATTATTGATATCTGACAGGGAGAAATTACACTACGATTTATGAGCTCGTTAGGCGAGAAAGAGGCAGAGAATTTGGAAATAAAATCCTTCAACATGTGACATTACTATGCCAATTAAGATGGCTCAGAAATTGGGCCTCATTAAACGCTCCCGCGCAAAATCATACACTTCCAATCACGAGCGAATACGTAGCTAGATGCACAGTTATGCACGCTCACAGGTATAATCACAGAAACATATACATGGCCAAAGTATTTCCACACACTTGCAAGGAAGTGAATATATATATATATATATATATATATATATATATATATATATATATGTGTGTGTGTGTGTGTGTGTGTGTGTTGTGTTTGTGTTTGTGTGTGTGTGTGTGTGTGTTGTATATATATATATATGTGTGTGTGTGAGAAACGGGATAAAATACAGGTAAAAATATGATTCGGAATTCGATATAAATAATATCTACTAGATATACACACATGAAAAATATATATTATGACGAATATATATTATGATCTGAATCCGACATAGAAAAACTAGAATTAATATGTAGTTACATATATAAAGCAATATTTACTGTTTTCAGTTAGGCTTGGCATCCGTTCATTTTGGAACTTCGAAAGGATGCGTCGTCGCACCTTGAATTCGCAACGCCATAAATTATACTAATATTTGCTTAACAAGTCGAATGCACGTAAAACCTGATTAACAAGTGAAAAATAAAAGAACACAAAAATCAAAAGTTGAGAATTTATTTATTTCTTCTCTACATATGTCATTCTCTGATAAAGCTTTGATAAAAAAGATTAGATATTAGATTGATAAACATTTTACGTTTGTTCTTTATTTTATCGTGCATATATATATATATATATATATATATATATATATATGTAGGGAAGAGGCTATAGTAGTTCTAACGAGAGAAAAGTGTGTAAATAAAAAGAAGAGAAAAATCGCAAACGCTCGTAATAGGACAGTGTGTATGTATTGAGAGGGAATATACACATATATACACGCATGTTGACAAAAATACAAGAAAATGAAAATAGATCTAAGAACATACAGGTGTCATTAAAAGATAAGAATGTCGATAACTCCTTTTCTTAATTGTTTTATAACACCATTCTTAATTGTTTTATAACACTTTACGCAAAACTTTTCACTGCCAGTTTTAGAAAGACATTTGGGTCACTAACACTCAAAAAAGATAATGTCCCATATCGAGAATATTTAACATCGAAAAATATCGGAAAAAATTAATTATTTTTATTATGTGGAAATCTCCACGCTTTGCCTGACGAAGGTCGCGAGACCGGAAACCCGTGAAGCAAAATTACGAAAAATAAATCAAAATGTTTTTTTAAAAAATCCACAGTAAAAGCAAAAGCGTTTGAGGTTTCTCTCTTCTTTGTAATATATATATATATATATATATATATATATATATATATATATATATATATATATATATATATATATATATTGGTGCATAAGTATCACGCTTTTAAACAATATTCATTATGACAAAAAGAACATAATTCAACAATAACATTTTTAAATAATTATTCCGGAGCGTAAGATTCTTGACTCGTATTTTATAGCCTGAAAATAAAATAATATTTTTATTAAAAAAAAGTAAACAAAACAGCAATTTTTATTAACAAATACCTTTAGAAAAACGCCTGATAATTATGCACCAACACAATATATATATATATATATATATATATATATATATATATATATATAGAGAGAGAGAGAGAGAGAGAGAGAGAGAGAGAGAGAGAAAGAGACAGAGACAGAGACAGAGAAACGGAGAGAGATAGAGATAGAGAGAGCGACAATGGATAGCGGCTCGTATTGAGGAATCGGAGAGATGATTTCGAATTCTACTCGGATCCATTACATTCACTTATGTGCTAATACCCTTGGAAAGGTACGACTCCTCTCTTTCCTCCCCTAAGCTATAGGTAAATAACAGGACAGGACTCTATAGCCTTGGATGGCAACTCGTTTTGGAGAAAGACAACTCTGAATTTAAAACTGCACAGGCCCTTCAAAAAGTGTGAGTGATTCTGCACAACGCCTTCACCACTATAATCAAAACAGATGTTCTGGTGTCTGACTGTCGGTTTCGATGAACTAAGTTGCTTGACTCTCATATCTAAGAGAATATATATATATATATATATATATATATATATATATATATATATATATATATATATATATATATAAAAAAAAGCTTAAACAACAATATTCCATGGGTATAATTTATTACATTGGAATTACGGTTCAATTCATCAGACCTACAAATTCAAAAAAAAGTCAGAAAAAATAACTCCGGGAATAAAAAATTAAATTTAGCGAGAATGTATGTATGAGAGTGGGGGGACGAATGTGAGGAGTAAATGAAAGCTATAGAGAGAGGTAACTGACGAGAGAAGAATAGGAAGGCCTAAAAAAGCGAAGGTGGGGATTAAGAGTTAACAAGTTTTAAAGAGAGGAGTTAAATGGGGGTTTAAATGAGTGAGATAAAGGTAAATATAATTATTTTATATATATATATATATATATATATATATATATATATATATATATATATATATATATATATATATATATAGTAATACATATGCTTCATATTTGAATCAGAGATCTTTTATATGAACAGATGCGCCTGAGTTATATGTTGACTCTGGGAGATGTATACCTCAGAGTATCGGAATATAGGTTTCATCAAGCTTCGACATTTTAGCTAATGTCTTGTTTAAATTGGGTAGGCGTGTGTTGGGTGTTAATAATAAGTAACAGTATAGAGTTACTTTCATAGATGTCAAGTCAGGGAAAGGTGGAATGTCTAAATTTGAATTATAAATTTATATATATATATATATATATATATATATATACATATATTCTAAGTGTTGACTTCTATGTTCACTTTTAAATTTACACACGCTCTCTCTCTGATATTGAGCACTTTATCCTATAAATATAGCACACCTTAAGAATATATTTCTGATATATATATATATATATATATATATATATATATATATATATATATATATATATATATAATCGACTCTCCTGTCGCGTTCGACGTATGAGGGTCAGGCCGATAAGTCCCAGGGAACCGATATCCCGACACCGGCACATGAGATTTGTTTATAGTGGTGAAGGCCTTGTGCAGGACTAGCCACACTATATATATATATATATATATATATATATATATATATATATATATATATATATATATATATTTAGTTTATTTATGAAAAACTAGGTAATCCGTATGGTAAACATAAGGAGGATAAAATCCAGAGAGCTCAGTGTAAATCCAGAGCAAATAATTTAAATAAAAACAGACCACTTTAAGGTTCCATGTAATAAATTATTTCACTACAGCCCATTTAAAGGACTGCGGATCATCAGACTTTACTTCCAAACAAAAAATGGAAAGAAAATTTACATATTTTTGACGGGCCGTATTAAACATTTGTATATTAACGAAGTGAAGAAGTGAGGTGGGAGAGAGAAGACATGAGTGAGTTAAAAGATATTGACACATGCTAACTAACTTTATCGTAATTTAGCTTGTCCCTCGGTTAATTAGAGCAGGCGAGAAGCGTTGTAATAGGTTTGTCTATAACATAGCAGTCTTAGCAATGAACCTTTACCATAAATTAAATGTGAATATATAAAGATTCACCATACTTTACAGTATTTAATTTGATTTAATATTTAATCTTATTTAATCTTCCTTGTAGAACTATCATCACATTTTTGAGGAAACATAGTGCATTATAGACAGAAGGATATACATTTTGTTTTTATTATTATAAATATTCAAACATTCTCATGTTCAAAGCAGTTGGCGATATTTGATCTAAAGGAGGAAGATGTAAATAGTTAATCCTGTGCAATGTTTACTCCTTTATTACTAGTAGCAATGCTATAAGATCGAACAGAAAATGCGTATTTAAAAAAAAGACAAAAGAGAAAGATTTCTTGAGTTACCAAACACACTGTGTTCAATGTTCATCCGCCTCGAGTTTCCTTATTGAATCAGTTCCGTACATGGATGATTGCAACTATTGCAGAAATGTTTGTTACATTGAGTGAAAGGAATCGTGTCATTTGCTCCTTTCACGGTGCTATTCTCTTCCCGTCTCCGCGGAGGAAATTAAAGACAGAAGATTGTTGGTCGTGGTCACGTCGACGATGATGATTGTACTGTTTTTCGCTGATTATATTCTCTTTTATTTAATGACATTTCCTTTTATCTCTTTTGTCTGGTTTTATTTGAGCAGCCACTAAAAGGATCTGATATTGTATACGAAAGCCACACACGGACTTTTATGATCGATAGTTCGTCAGGGTCACAATAAATGCAACTTACATTCATTCTGTTTGACCAAATATCACCCATGCCAAAACTCAATAGTAAATTATTGCTATTTTTGAATATTTCAAATGTATAAACCCTATATTAAACGCTATTTTGTAAATGCGTGGAAATAAAGGTATTTCTATTTTTTTTTATTCCTTCCAAAATTATCTTTCTGAATTTAAATTTGGGATTTCAAATTTCGGGATCTTAATATTCGGGATTATGACTCATACACACACACACACACACACATAGAGACACACAGACACACACACATACACACACGCAAACACACAGACACACACACGCAAGCACACACACTCACACAGACGCACACAGACACACATACAGACACACACACACACATACACACGCACACGCACACAAAACACGCACTAAGACACGCAGACACACACACGCATACACACATATATAAATATAATAAAATTTGGAAACAGCATGGTCTACTTCTTGGTATTAACACAATAAGTTCCAATACGTCCATTTCATTTTGGTTGGGTACCAATATGAGATTCGGGGAGAGATGTATGATATAAGTAGTCGACATCCTGGTGTTTGGAGTGTTCACTAGTGATGGCGACGTTATGTCTCCATTTATCTTCCCACAGGGGCTCAGACTCAACACAGAGGCTTACATCAAGTGGCTTGAGGAGGTAGTGCTGACCTGGGTTAATAGGGAGGCGGTTGAAAGACTCTATGTCTGGCCACAGGATTTTGCCCCATGGCACACAGGCAGGAGAACACAGTCATAACTGTCAAACAATTTCTACGACAACATCACACATTACATCTGGCCAACTAATTCACCAGATTGCACCCACTATATTATGTGTACGTTGCAGTTGAGCAAGAAGACTCCTAGTAATACCAAAGAGGAACTGAAGGCAGGGATTATGGCAACATTCACCAACTTAAACAGGGCGACTGTCCTGAAGAGCTGGGAGATATTCAGAAGTCGTTTGGAACTCACAGTTAAAGGTAATGGCGATTTTATTGAATATATTTACTCTCTAGTATTTCAAGATATGTTTGTGCAATTCTGGTAAAAATATTTGTTAGAATGAGATGTCAGTGTAATTTTCATTTTTGTGTAAACGAAATTTTATCCATCTCACCCTGTACTTTTTCGTATTTTTCCAATAAAACATGGCCCAGTGCGCATGTCAGTATTTTGCATGTCCGTCTTTATTTTTTAGAAGCTCTATGATGCGATTTTGCATGGAATCTAGTAATTTGGGACAGTCCTCGTTGATTTTTTGGTCACGGTATCACACGTCTTTAATGAGCGTCACGAGTTTGTCTTCCGCCGTACAATCCACGATCTCTCTGTAAGGTTTGCCATTGTGTTCGTGCAGCGTTACATTTTTCTTTCGCTTACTTGGAGTAACGTCAATCGCAGACAATGGCCGTAGGACAACTAATCAACAGTCGAGACAATAGTTTCTGGGTAGGATAAAAATCTACTGTAATCAAGGATGACGCAATATTTTTAAGGCCAAACAAATTACATCATACACCTCCAAAATAAAGTCATATTACGGCACACCACTGCAAATGGCCTAATCTGAGGAAAAAATAGAAATCGATTACACCCTGTCACTCCTGTGGGTCTAAAAGAGGCCGTATGGTGAAAGAAAGGAAACTAAAGCGGTTGTTTCAATTAATTTCCACAAGTGTGTACTTTGAAATTAATTTTCTAAAAGCCAGTTTTCAATACTAGTCTTTCAAAGATGGCCATTTAATAAGTTTTGCTTTGTCTAGCGAGAAGAGGAATTATATATATATATATACAATTTTACTGTACAAAACTTTTAGGTAAGAAATGACCTACTTTTCTTGCCCTATACTGGTGAATTTCCCGTTTTCCTGATACAATGTATTGCACTGTTTCTATGGCAGACTCAAAGCTGAGACCCTTAGGTTAATTTTGCTCACTGTATCAAATTACAAACGGGGTACCTCAATGTAGATTTTCCAATCATTTGTTTGTACATACCTCAGAAGAAAAGCTCCTCATCCTATGTACTATTTTGTTAGGACCTGAAGAAGACACAGTTGCAAGGTAGAAAGGTTGTAAATCCGAACCATCAAGATGTCATCAAAATTAAGTTCCTGGAATTCTGTGATTTATTAGAATTTAGGAATTTTGAATACCGTAAAAGATTATTTTAGCTATTAGCATTATTCGTTTGTATTCGTTTTTTAACTAGTGTCTTTTATTCGAAATGTAAATGCTTGGACCACCGGTCGTTATTTTACAGCTATGATGATAATTAAACATCAGTCGTATATATCTTCTTGTTTTTTCTCCTTGGAATAGTTACTCAATCATCATCATAGCTGTAAAATAGCGACTCTTACTTCAAACCGTAAGGGATCTTCGAAAAATAACAATTAATTCAAATTTAAAAAAAGGCTGCTTTAAATGAAATTGTCTGTTTTTAATATCTATTATGTACAAACGTTAAATTTCAAACTTATTTATTAGTTGAATTTGATGTGAAATTCTTACTGTATGATGTTCGAATTATTATTATTATTATTATTATTATTATTATTATTATTATTATTATTTATGGTTATTAATCAGCACTAATTTAACGCCATTGATATCGAACGACACAATGTTGATAAATTCATTTACAAATAATTTTTAACCTTTCAACAAAAGATCAAGTGACAAACCTCCCTTAAATCCCAAAATCTCAATTCCAGCTAATATAATAATAATATAGATCCTACTTGTAATTTCTATAAGCACTTTTCAAGCTTCCTCTTGGCTCTACAGAAGTCAATGTTAGATTATTTCATTTCAAATGACAGAATTATATCAGTTCTCTTCAATATTTTATTTCCAGAGCCTCGTGCATGCTCGCAAAGCACTGGACGATTGAATTCAATATACTCCTTCTCGAATTTATGAGTGCGAAATAATAATAACTCTCTTCACATAATCCCTTCAAATTCGGAAGACTGAGGCACAAGATGAAAAGGAATTCGCAAGCTTATCTGAAATTTTCTTTGGGGTAGTGAACACCATACCTTCACAGAAATTAACCGGTGAGATGAGAAGAAGATGGAAAGGAATTCGCTAACCTATGGGAAATAGTTTTGGGACCAATGAAAACACAGAAATTAGACAGACAACCGAGAAGAAACGAAAGTAGCAATCCTACACGAAGTTCTGTTTTATATAAAATGAGGAGAAAGAATTAAATTAATAAAAGTAGAATTTCAGAAGTCATTTGAAAGGTTTTTTTTCAGTCTTTTGCCACAATCGTTGATGTACTTGCCAGTGTAAAATAACCCGCCATTTATATTATTGGAACGCAGCGCTTCAAAGATTAACTCAACCATCCAAAAAATATCTATATCTATTATTTAACGTATGCAAACCACATATCCATTCGGTGAGCAACAGACACTCTTACCGTTTTCTTAAACTTTTTTTTAATATTACTTTATGTCAGATCATTTAATCTATTGTATGAACATTTCCTTTTACTGACAATGATGTTATCTGACTGGAGGGGGTCGAATCCTAGCGCGGGGCACCTTCGGAAATTAACTGAAAACCATATAACGGGTGGAATTGGAAACACGGACCCTTGGGGGCCCGTCGATAGCTCTGTTAGCACGACGTCACCAGTTATCGTGACCGAGGATATGAGCGTGCTGGCCTTGTTCAAATTGTTGATCTCGCTAGATAACACGTTCTTTCGCAGAAACTGTAACGTCCACTCAGCATAGTTAAAATATAAACCAAACAAAAAAGCGTCGGCAATAAGAATTGGCAAGCTCCCCTAGTAGACGAGTTGCGAGCTATATATATTTATATATATATATATATATATATATATATATATATATATATATATATATAGAGAGAGAGAGAGAGCTATATTTCAACAAGAGTAAAAATGTATCATCAGCATATATATATATATATATATATATATATATATATATATATAGTTGGATCGATGTGAGTTTGTGACCCTGGTTTTCACGCTTTTGCGTTTCTCTGACGATCGCAAAAGCGTGAAACCCAGGGTCACAAACTCACATCAATCCAGGTTAATATGTTGCTCTATCTCTGATATTGAGCGCTTTCTAATAAGTACCGCGCATATAATATATATATAAATAATCATATATATATATATATATATATATATATATATATATATATATATTTATATTTATATACACACACTTTTCATATACATATATATATATATATATATATATATATATATATATATATATATACTGGTTGAGATAAGATTGAGGAGGACTAGGTTTTTGGCTTCAGATATCTCGACAGGGTTTTGACTTTTTTCACAAAACTCCTATAGTGTATCTGGTCGAATTTTGATTTAATCGAAGATTTCTTGACAAATCGAACATTGAAATCTGTGTTAAACATCTCGATCCTTTCACATTAGTGCAGGGCTCCCCGGGGCTCTATCCTTGGACTTACGTTGTTTGTTATCTTCATCAATGATCTTATACGATGTCATCAATTTTCAGTTCGATATTTATGTTGATGATACAAATTGTTACTCTTGTAATACTTTGATAAGTCAGGTAAATTAAAACTAGCAGCTGACCTTGAAAATGACCTCCAATCAGTTGATAAATGTAGCAAGAAATTTTAACTCTCCCAAAACGATACAACTTGGTCTGTTATTAGGAACCATTTTCACTCTATCGTGTCAGACAGTTCCTCTCGACAGAATCCATACAGCACTTTTATAAATTTAGCATTCTTCCATGCGTTGAATACTGCTGTCACATTTGGTCTGTTTTTTCCTGCTACATATCTCGAGTTTCTCGACAAAATCCAAAGAATCAGTCTAAATCTGGCATCATTACTTCAGTCATTTTCTCATCACGTGGCTTCCCTCTGTGTTGTCTGCCAATATTTTCATGTGAATTCTTCCAATGAACTTCCGTCTTTGATATCCTGACCGCATGAATTTAAGCGCACTACTAGAGTGACCACTAGGTCTCATCGTGTTACTGTTGAAATAACTAATTGTAGCCGTCAGTTTTATTCATTTTATTTTCTACCACTTCGCGTCTGTGGAAATTTGTTCTGCTTTCTTGTTTTCTTACCATCTGCGATCTTCAGAAGTTTAAATGTTTCATCAGACGCCATCTTTTGTCTTCCTGAATTGTGCTCATTTATTGTCGTCACTCACATCTTATTTTCTTTCACGCTTACTAAACGCTTGCATCTTAGTGACATTATCGCCTTACTTGGGATTAAATTATTCAAACAGTGGCGACTTTCCTGATACCCATTGGTGATCAGCAATTAGCCTTTGCAGCAATAAGAAGCTTTGCAATTTTTTTCTCTTCAGAGATCATTGTTTGTTTCAAGGAATTGATACATTCTTGTATTTAAAAACGAAGAGATTGTTTTGACATTTGTAGATAAACGTGTGATTGATAGGTAATTTGTTAGTTGTCAACCCCATCACTTTTCGGGATTAAATATGTAAAATCTTAGTTTATCCGTTCTGAGTTTTGATCTGTGTTATTGATCGAATTGAAAAAAAACAACAAATTTGTTAATGGGTTGAGCAGAAATAGATAAAATTTAACCAGAAGAGAACTTTATTTTTATTCTTAAATGTTTATTTTGTTTCATTCCACTTTATCTCTGTTTAATTATATTTGTCGTTCTTAATCCATTCTGGGTTACATTCATCATGTTTATTCTAAACTATTTTTTTTATTTCTTTATTTGATAGCTGTTATTTTTTCAGTAGGCTTCTCTATTTTCCCGACAGAGTTTTTTCTCTGTTTGTTTTGATTTTTTGTTCATAAAAAATTATTTCCTTTCTCATATCTCGACGTAGTGCTTTTTGGTGAGTCAGTTGTTTCTGGATTATTTTTTTTTCGATTTCTTTCGTCTAGGTTTCATTTTGAACGATGTACTGATATTCACTTATATGGTTTTTTTTTCGGTATTTCCTTTAATATTGAGAGTTCTCTCTGCTGAGGTTCAATCAGCTTCTTTTTTTTTTTTTTTTGCTTTGCTAAAATGGTGATTTCTGTCTATCTATTGACTTACTGATCATTGCTGTTATGCCTACCGTGACAGTGTATTTTCGTGAAAAGCAACCATTATTATCTCCTTCTAGAACTACACAACTATAAAACAAATGGGCGAACCTCACTTACACGTAGTAGTCAAATTGATTTAAATAAAGCTTCATTACTGGCTTAAAGGTTCGTCTTTGTCTTTCTTTAGAATATGCTACGAAATTTTGGGAGTTAATTTCAAGTAAATTATTTTGCTATTTTTAAAGGGTTTACTCTTTCTGTTTATATCTTTGATATGAGATATTATGATTATTTATATTATTTACATTATTCGCACTGTTATCCTCATACTCACTGCCATATTTACAACGTTTCGGCCGTCGTACGCTTCGGCCTTCTTCAGGTTATTGGAATTTCGAACGGAAACTTTTATTTCGTCCACCAGGATAGATTGTTCTAGTTTCACTTCCCATGCCTCTTCCGGATATCTCCTCAAGGACACATGGCCCAGCGGATAAAGATGTTGGTTAGATCCAGTGACTAGACCCGAAGGGCTGTGAATTCAATACCAGGCCACAACAGTGTCGATCCAAAAATTTGGAGAGTTGAGTTAAAGGGAAGTAACTTAACATTCATTAAGGGGCGTAGAACGAGGAACTAGAACAATTTACCCTGGGTTCGATTCGAAATTTCATTTCCCTCACTCCATTTTCTTTCCTCCATTTTCTTTCCTCCATTTTCTTTCCGCCATTTTCTTTCCTCCATTTTCTTTCCGCCATTTTCTTTCCTCCATTTTCTTTCCTCCATTTTCTTTCCGCCATTTTCTTTCCTCCATTTTCTTTCCTCCATTTTCTTTCCTCCATTTTCTTTCCGCCATTTTCTTTCCTCCATTTTCTTTCCGCCATTTTCTTTCCGCCATTTTCTTTCCTCCATTTTCTTTCCTCCATTTTCTTTCCTCCATTTTCTTTCCGCCATTTTCCTACGTTTTTCTCGACTGTTCCTCGTTTTCTTACATTCATAAACAACATTTTACATAAAAAAAACGTAATGAAAATATAATATATATATATATATATATAAATTTAGGAATAACAGTCATGATGAGTATTAGCAAATAAAAATATAATATTATAAATTAAAATTTAGCTATAAAACACGAGAAATAATTTATTTAGAAAACTTAAATAAATAATGGTTAAGAATCACATTGGTAATTTTTATAAATATATTAATGATAATTTTATCTGATAATAATAAGGGCAAGTCAAAAATCGCCATAACATATTATTAGACAACATTAGAGATAATTTTTACATTCCCTCGTACTATGGTTGAAGGCAAAATACTTGTCTCCCCTCCAAAGTAATCGACTATAAAGAAAATGGTCAAACCTCACTTGCAGACATTAATCAAATGTCATTGTATAAGTCTTCATTATAATTTCAAACGTTCATTCATTTTTAAACATTTTGTAAAATATTCTCATTTCGTTCTTGTGCTAGAATATAGAACTATTTTTTTTATTTTGTTTTTCAATCATTTCCCTCCAATTAAGGCAATAAAGCCACTAAGATGCAAATAGTTACTGATCGTGAGAGAATATAAAAAAGAACACTATTAAGGAGATAGAGAACAATATAACTATGAAGAAAACAAAAGATAACTAGTGACTTTGGATTTGCATTATAATTTGTCTTGTATTTTAATTTAAAAATTAAGAATTATCTATTTACACTGATTTGAAATTTGAGAACAAGAGTAATTGATACTGTTACTTTTATATATTTTATAAATATATTTGGTGGTAAGAGAAATAAGTCCAATAAAAACTATGCTTCCCACGTTGATAGTGAAGATTTTATACAATTCTATAAATAATTTATTATAAGGTAGTAATGAATAATCTCTGTTTTTGTTTATAAATTTTCTTCTACAAAAATAAAAATGAAAGATATTTTATTGAATTAAATATTAACAATTATTTGCGATGAAATATCAGGCAGCTTTTTTGATATTTTTGGGATAAAATTCTACACGTTTACATCTGCATTCGCTTTCTCCCAGACATGCCGTCGCCTCTCTATGTCTTTTTTACAAATACTTTCATGGTAATTGCTCCGATTAGCTGCTTTCGCTGGTTCACAGACTTCATGAATTCAAGCGTCCTACCAGGCTAGCATCTCGCTCTCACCCTTTCACTGTCGAAACTGTTAAATGTAGTCGTCTCTTCTACTCCAATAGCTTCATATCTCGCGCCTCTCGCCTGTGGAACTCCCTTCCCGTTTCTTGTTTCCCTGTTAGCTATAATCTCCAACTATTCAAATGTAATTTTAGTTGCCTTGATCTATCCACTATCCTTCTCCTCATACTTTCCTCTATCACTGCTATCTGCTCTCGCTCCAAATCCTATGTAACCCCTTGCGTGCCTGTGGCTTCCTGTCTTGCTTGGATTGAAACGCTTAAAAAAAATGTAAAAAATTTTGCGACCAACTCTTAAATCTGGTTTTCATTAAAGAAACTTTTACACATCAAGGCGTTTTCCAGTAAACAGAAAAAAAAAGATCGCTTGGTGCAATGTCAGGTTAATATGCAATGCGGGCTAGAACGGACAAATTAAACTCCAATTTTTTTCTCTGTTATTCTTGACGTATGCGGCCTTTCGTTGACATATAAGAAAGCAGAGGTTTTCCTATTGACGAGCGCAGGGGGCTTTTCAATCAAACACCTCTAGACAGGTTGCAGATGCTGGACATATAAATATGCATTTAGTTTTTCATTGCGAGAACTCCAAATGAATAATACCCCATCAACAACACCACACCACGCGCACATCATTATGCTATTTCCATTCCAAATGTCATTTTGTTTTCTGTCTTTGTCAAAGTTCACTTTGCGTTGAACAAGGTCGTATGAAAGTCATCTATATGAGAGATAAGTTTCATACGACCTTTCAAAATATTTTTTAGAAAGGGTTATTTAGAATGATACATTGACCATCACAGATGGCCCTCAGAAACGGAAATTAGTTATAATTCCACTTATTTTACTGGAATAAACTTGGTAGACTTTGGCAGTAACTTAGTTACTATTCTTGCCAGTCTTTTGTATTTGAGCCCAAGTAAAACACACAGATTTTAAATATTAATTTGAAGGCAGATAAGATTTCTTCACGTTTTTTTTTCTTTTCAAGATGGCAGATGATAATTTTCTTTATCCTTATTGGAATCTTTAGTCTTACACTCTCCGAAGTTGAGCTTAGGAAATGTTATCAGTAAAGCTATGGTTAGTCTTTTGTAAACTTAAGTTATTAATTTATGAAATCTTATCTCATCTGAGCTAATGGGAGAAATGCATTTATATATCTGATTTTTCTCTCTATATTTCTATCTATATATTTATGTTTGAATATATAACTGTACATGTATTTATACAGGGAGATATATTTGTAGATTCAGATACACTGTCTGGCTTTCTATGAATTAAATCCTAAATAAAACCTCCAAATCCGATTCCTTGCCCCAACACGTAAAATCATAATTTCCATTTATTTATTTTTTTTAAATCAGCATGTGCCATCATAATTATTTTAATTTTTCTGATGTTACATTCATATAAAAAGAATCACATTCACTTGCAATAGAATATTTCTTTTTTAATTTTTATAATGAATAACGCGAAGTCAATAAAGGATTATGAGAAAATGTAATTCGATTTTTGTCAAGGACTAAAGACTGGCTTAAACTGTAAACTTCATACATTCATTTCTTATATACAGAAATCAATTTGCCCGTTACAAAAATGTATTTTACAATATTATAACGGTTTGCTTTATGTAAGAACAATTGTTTAAATGAACAATTGTTAAGTGCAATATACGCAGCCCACCACAAGGAAACAATACACAATCAAACACACATTCGTTCACTCACTCCATTCAAGGGAATCTCCCTTATGCAAGGTGAAACCGTTTTTCCACGAAAGACTTCACAGCAAAAACAATGCTCACTGAGACTTCTCAATGAAAAACAACTCTCTCGTTAAGACGTTTCGAAGCCCATATCTGCTCATTTTTTTCCACAACGTAACCAAAATAATTTATAAGGAATTTTTCATGCTGACATTATATCTCATTACCAAAAAGGATATATTTAGTGAACACAAAATAAGGCGTCACTTTTTTTTTCTTTTTTTATGAAACAGAAGAAATTACTACTACCGGCTTACAACAACAACAACGACGACGACAACAACAATAATAATAATATAATGGAATATGCATACACTTGAGTTTCCCCTCACTGGAACATGATTGGCTAGTGTCCGTCATAAATACAGACGGACGTGTAGTTACGACGTCCATTGGACTACACCATTGGCTATTCTATTGGTCTACGCCTATTATCTGCGACTACAACGAGTACCGGTCGATTACTGCTACCGTGTACTACTTGGTTACAGTAGCCAAAACCCACTTAGCTACTTCGATCAAGTATATCCCTTTCCGGGACATATCAAATAATAATAATAATAATAATAACAATAATAATAATAACAATAATAATAATAATAATAATAATAATAATCACTTAATCACTACAAGAAATCTCCTCCGTTAGCTTAGTCTCTGGGGTATTAATCAAAGATTCAGAGCAACAAGAAGTTTATAAGTGCCTCGGTATAACTGAGGATCAAGGAATCTACCATAAAATGGATAATAAATAGTGCGAAAAGAGGACTATAAAAGTGTACGACTGATATAAAGAATTGATTTAATTCTTGGAACAGAATGATGGATATTAATAGCCTTGACGTCCCAGTGGTTCAATATAGTTTCAACATTTTGTACTAGACACTAAATGATTATCAGACGAAAGGATTCTAAGTCAAGAAAGCTTCATTCTGAGCATAACATGCATCATCCAAAGGTATATATGTACCCAATAAAGAAGGTAGATGTTATATTCAGTTAGAATTGTCATACAAGTCAACAACAATTGGCTTACTAACATACATGCAAAACAACAAAGGGCCGGATGATGCAATTAGTTAAACAACATGAAAACAGAACTAAATACTTAATCATGAAAGATGTTTTTAAATAAAAATGAGATTTACATTTATTAGATTCTGTAGAAAACCAAAAAAGAAAAGAAACCAAGACCCAACGGTTGCAACAAAAAGAATAGAAAAGAAAGCCATGGATAAAACTCTTGGACAGATAAAACAATGCGACCAAGACAAACGTTCGCATGGCCAATATCAAGAACTTGCTAATAAAGCCGATGTTGATAATGTAAACACTCATCAATGTTTACGAACACCTTGATTAAAAGCTGAAACGGAAGTCTTTATTCTTGCAGCGCAAGACCAGAAAATTTTCATCAGAAACCTTCAGGCAAATATCATACATAATAGTGTGGATCTAAAATTCAGGTTGTGACAAATATCAGAAAACTATAGACCATCTAATCTACTGTTCTGTACTTGTGCCAAATGAATATAAAAATCGTCAGGATAGAATGGGTCAATACTTACACTGAAAATGTTCTAACACTTTAGAAAAGATGTTAATAAACACTGGTATTAACATCACCCAGCACCGGTTAAAAGAATTGGAAAAACTATTCAAGTATCGAGAGCTGGAAACCAAAATCGAAAATGAGAAAATTGAAAACAAGAATATTAACAGTCATAGTAGGTGCTCTGGGAATGATAAAAAAAATGAACTCAAAAACGCAAGGAAAAAAATCCCTGGGAATCCCAGCTTAAGAGAAATCCAAGAAAGTCCTGATAATAGCGCTAAGAACTTTGTCCATGTAATGCATGTGACGTTATGGCAGTTAGGAAAACAAATCATGAAATGCAGCCATAAAAACACACCAGTACCTGCCTTGGGTCTTCTCGCAGACTTGGTAGGTAGTATGACTATATTAGAAATAATAATAATAATAATAATAATAATAATAACAATAATAATAATAATAGTTGTTGTTGTTGTTGTAGTAGTAGTAATAATAATAATAATAGTTGTTGTTGTTGTAGTAATAGTAATAATAATAATAATAATAGTTGTTGTTGTTGTAGTAGTAGTAGTAATATAATAATAATAATAATAGTTGTTGTTGTTGTTGTAGTAATAGTAATAATAATAATAATAATTGTTGTTGTTGTAGTAGTAGTAGTAATAATAATAATAATAGTTGTTGTTGTTGTAGTAGTAGTGGTAATGATAATAATAATAATGATAATAATAATAATAATAATTGTTGTTGTAGTAGTAGTAGTAATAATAATAATAATAATAATTGTTGTTGTAGTAGTAGTAGTAGTAGTAATAATAATAATAATAATAATAGTTGTTGTTGTTTTAGTAGTAGTAGTAGTAATAATAATAATAATAATAGTTGTTGTTGTAGTAGTAGTAGTAATAATAATAATAATGATAATAATAATAATAATAATGGAAGTCCCTGCAGATTGTAATGTATCTTTGAAGATCTTCAAAACAACTATCAAAATACAAGGATCTCGAAATCTAAGAAATGTGGCACATGAGATCATCACTATTTCCAGTTGTAGTTGAGCCTTCGGTTTGATTGAAATATTTCCGGGAGATTCATTGAAATGATTCCTGCTAGCGAAAGTCTTAAAAAAATACAAAAAATTGTACTCACAAGTACAGCTTACACCTTATGAAGGGCTTTATCTTTGTAAAATGCCTGTGATCTTGGGGTTTTTTTGTTTTGTTTTTTTTTCAAAAAAATTGCTCAGTTGAAAATGTCATGATACAATTTCTGACCTTAGGTCTCTAGCTGGGATCCGGAAAGAAATGAGTACACAGCGGAAATCAAAGGAAATAAAATAATAATAATGGAAAATGTACTTTGATAAATTTCGCAGATTATCTTGCCTCTCCAGAAAAAAATATTTCACAAAAATTAAATTTATATTAGCGAAACGAAAAGTAATTCATATTAAGCCTCTCGATGATATATTTTTACCTTAATTTTCTCTTTAGAGAAATTAGGTTTTAACTAACTGAACTCATTTTCTCATTGATTAAATAAACTGCATTGTTTCATGATACATTTAAGATGAACAAATGACTAAAGAAAAAGGGTCTGACCTAAAATTAATCTTAGATCATGGTACCTATTACAGTAAATTCAAATTCACAATCGCGTTTTCGAGCTCAAAATTTTGATCACCCGGCTATTGTTTAATTTTAAATCCCTTTCAGGTTCGTAAATTCCTTTTTTTTTTAAATTTCGTGTTGTTTCTCATATATTTGTGAATTATTATTTACGATCTTTTTTGTTAGATATCGGCTTCTGATGTTAAATTAAATTTAACCGCTTTACAGTGATTATATTTTTAATGTTTTTTAAGTGTTTGCGATAATTTTTTATACAGACAAGTAAATTCATTTCGTGTGGTGATTATGGATAAAATAATTTGCCTATATTTTGGATTTTTAATAAATTCTTTTTATCTTGTGTATTTTATATGCTTATCTTTTGTCATCATGAATAAATAATTTTGATTAGAGAGGGTCATTTAAAAATACGTTCAATATATGATATTCATCAGTTATTTTGTGCTATTAATGCTCAAGACACTTCAATAAAAACATAAAATTGTTCTACTTTTCCTGTTCTTCTTGTGATGTGTTCACGCATTTACTGTATGAAAATGATGTTCTATGTGCGTAGTTTATCTCTCCCTTCTCTCTCTTTGTGTGTTTATGTGTGTGTGGTTGTTTTTGTTTAGCGATATATCAACACCACTATGGGTTATTTATTGTCGAAATCTAAATATTTTGAACCCTATTTACATTACTCGGACTATTGTCCTCATCTTTGTCGCCATATTTATTACAACGTTTCGGCCGTTGTACGCTCCGACCTTCTTTATGTGGTTGGAGTAAACTGTTATAGCTCTGCGTGATATATTTAATGGATGTCAGTTATCAGTTATCTCCTGTTAATTCCCCTCTCCAAGTTCTCCACCGCCTTAACCGGGTATTGAACTCACATTCTTTTGGGTCCTGTCACAGGATCTAACTAATACCTTTATCCACTCTGTATCTGTCTATATTTCTGAGATGAGGTATTATGTACACTATTTACATTATTTGGACTATTGTCGACATCTTTGTCGCCATATTTATTACAACGTTTCGGCCTCTCGGTATCTGTGTATATTTCCGAGATGAGGTATTATGTACACTATTTACATTACTCGGACTATTGTCCTCATCTTTGTCACCATATTTATTACAACGTTTCGGCCGTTGTACGCTTCGGCCGTCTTCATGTGCTTGGAATGTCGAACTAAACCCTTTATTTCGCACACTGTTTAATGGACGTCAGTTATCAGTTATCTCCTGTTAATTTCCTTCTTCAAGTTCTCCACTGCCTTAACCAGGTATTGAACTCACATTCTTTGGGTCCAGCCGGAACGTTGTAATAAATATACCTCATTTCAGCAATATAGACAGATAAATATTTTGTATGCAAATTTATTTATTTATTTAATTTTTTGGGATAATAATAGTTTTAGGGATACAAGTCTTACTAGGTAACTCACACATGAAAACAGAAGAGATGGATTCATGCCTTTCCCAAGGGTATTTTCCCGTAATTGATTCTAACGAACCTAATAGGAATTGGATCTCGGCTCTCAGATTAACAATTCCGAACCATTATACGGTACACCACCCGCATATCCAAGCTTACAGCACCTGGTATTCCCAAGTAATTATCCATTTAAGTATTGATCAGGCTCCACGTTGCTTAACTTCTGTGATCATACGGGAACATTTGCTTCAATGTGATGTAGCCTTAAGCCATACGTGCGCGCGCGTGTAAGTGCATGTGTATATGCCTGTGAGAGATAGAGTGAGAGATAAGCGAGGAGAGAGAGAGAGAGAGAAAGAGTATAATAGTTTCGTGATGATAAGATGAAATTCATCAAGGAAGGCGCTTTAGCTCTTTTTTTACCTACCCGAATACTTTCTCTGTCTTCTAAAATCATCTTCAGGAGCGAATTACAATGACAAACTTATTGTAACTGTGATAAAATCTATAATGTTTTATTGCGCAACATCTAAAAAAATTCTTTACATGGAATGCAGGAAAATACTTGTAAACACAAATAGACTACACCACGAAAATAAGAAAGACTTCAACTTCTCGAGGCTTTCTATATCAAAAGCAACCAAACATCACTCAACAAAATTTATAACGATTGTAGCAGCAACGTATCAAAATGCATATGAGAAATGTTTAATTAAAAATACTTCATTTAAAATTTTAAAATAATTATGCCAGTGTACGTTCAGTCGTGTTTTTATTTTTATTTTTTTTAATCTCTACCACAACGTTTTATTTTTGTAATTCCCTCCCGAGGATGATCTTGGAGGAAATCGAAAAAAATTGGGTAGGAAAAAACTACGGATCTTCCTTGGTGAAATTCATCTTGGAAAGGACCATTTTAAAAATAAATAGAGATAATATATCTATATTATTCAATGAAACATGTTTGAAGGAACATATACTGCCTAAATACAAACACACACGCACACACACACACACACACACACACATATAATACTCACTTATGGCAGCAAGTGTTCATATTCGTCCGCTTTTATTCCCATGGTCACTTAGTGAAAGTTCAGGCTAGCTTTATCACCAAGCTCTTTGTTTCAATCAACGCAAAGCTGGGGGTGGGGAACGAGCATTCCCCCACCACCACTAACAATGGGCTTGGGGTACTTGTTTTCAATAAAATTAGAAACAACGGGAAGAAAGATACGGCTAAACAATTCAACGCTGGTTATTATATCTAGTAAGATATTCGGCCCACTAGAACATACGAATACTGACGACGTACGTTCGCCTGCTGTCCAAGTCATTTTTTTTTTTTTTGGAAAAGGGATTTCCAAAACGAACTTAAATGGTTACTGTAGATGAGCCGTGGCTGTGATGTTGTGAAGTCTGATGTAGAAGAAACGCAAGTAAGGTTCAGATTCTCCTGCCCGCCGGGCCCAACTACATAAAAAGGTTGGACTCTGATTAAGTCCAAAGAAGAAGGCAAAGAAAAGCAAACAAAACACAAGACCGATAATATATGTATATAAAAATATATATTAATAACAAGTTACAATACATGGAAACAGTACAAAGGACGAAGTGTGTGTGAATATTCTGTATGTGCGTGCGTGTGTGTGTGAATATTCTGTATGTGCGTGTGTGTGTATTGTGTTTAGCGTGTTTCCACGCTATCCCTTGTTAGCGCCTACATTTCGAGGTTGTAAGCTGAAAGCCTGATGAAAAGGAAAGATTTACCTCAAGGTGTCGGCGCACAGGCCTGAAGGAAAAAAGAGAGAGAGGCGAAGGATCCGCGGCTATTTATAACAGCGAAGAGCGACCCCTGGTGAAAGGGTTAATGTACTAAAGGAGGAGTTAACTCCGACATTACAAATTAGGTTAGAATAATTAGAACACAAATAAATACGTTAGATTAGTCAAACAGACAGAGGGAAAAAAAGAACACAGACTAGAATCTGTCTGTCTGTCTCTCTTTGTATTTGCCAACATATCTAGTCACTAGATATGTTGGAAAATACAAAGAGAGAGAGACAGACAGAGCGAGCACCCTTTGGGTAAATTTCGGTAGTACGAATTATACCCACTATGGCAACAAATGTTCATATTCGTCCGCTTTCATTCTCATGGTCACACTAGTGAGAGTTCAGGCTGGCTTTATCACCAAGCTTTTAGTTTCAATGAACGCAGAGCTGTGGGGCGCACCTCTCGCCTGTGGAACTCCCTTCCTTTTTCCTGTTTCCCTAATAGCTATAATCTCCAACTATTCAAATGTAATGTCAATCGATATCTGCCTTGATCTATCCATTATCCTTCTCCACATCCTTTCCTCTATCAATCCTATCTGCTCTCGCGCCAAACCCTCTGTAACCCCTTGCTTGCTTGGGGTGAAATGCTCAATATATATATATATATATATATATATATATATATATATATATATATATATATATATCCTTCAGAGTCTGTCTATATTTCTGAGATGAGGTATTATGTACAGTATTTACATTATTCAGGCTATTGTCCTCATCTTTGTCGCCATATTTATCACAACGTTTCGGCCGTTGTACGCTCCGGCCTTCTTCAGGTGGTTGGAATTTCGAACTGAACCCTTTATTTTGATCACTGGGGTAGACTGCTCTAGTTCCATGTTTGATGGATGTCAGTTATCCGTTATCTCCTGCTAATTTTCCCTCTGAAAGTTCTCCACTGCCTTAACCAGGTATTGAACTCACACTCTTTGGGTCTGTCACCGGATCTAACCAACGCCTTTATCCACTGTGTCATGTATACCCAGAGGTAAAATTAGCAGGAGATAACTGATAACTGACATCCATCAAACATGGCACGTGGAACTAGAACAGTCTACCCCAGTGATCGAAATAAAGGGTTCAGTTCGACATTCCAACGACCTGAAGAAGGCCGGGGCGTACAACGGCCAAAACGTTGTGATAAATATGGCGACAAAAATGAGGACAATAGTCCGAATAATTTTATTATATATATATATATATATATATATATATATATATATATATATATATATATATGTATATATAGTGCTACTGTCAATAAAAGAGTGCTCGATCTAATACAACAGATCTATTAGGTATATACTAATAAATGCACATACTATCACTCACCGATAACATAACTCGGAGTTTCATGCACAGCAATTTTCAGGTGTTGAGTATAGAATCATCGTTACGTAATTTCAATTTTAATAAAAAAAAAACATTTTGTTATCGCAATGTCGGCGCAGTTATATATTATATATGGGTTATATTTTATACTGGGTTTACATGTTTATTATTTTTTTAAATATATATTTGGCATTTAAAATAAATATGATTTGTATATATATTTAAAAATAAATTACATTGGAGTTGTGAATATTAATGCTTTATGTTAATCATAAATTGAGTTTTTTTAAAAAGAATGAAAAAAAATCTACATTAAAAATGAATCTCGATCAAGGTATTTAAGCATATATTTTTTATGCCTTCATGTAACCATTAATTAATTTCTCTTGTTTGATAAGCTATGGGTATTTAAGTGTTTTAAGATAATTAACTTTTCAAAATACGTAAATTGCATGTATTTACTTTCTCGTTGTAAGATTTGTTTCTTGCTATAATAATAATAGGTGTATTAGCACCATTCTTTAATTGCCAGAAATATTTAGAGAATGCATTGCTGTTTTATATTTTATATATATATATATATATATATATATATATATATATATATATATACACACACACACACACACACACACATATATATAATTTTCTTATGTTTTTTATGTTTAAATATTCTTGATATTAGTCATTCTCTTTTTTTTGTGTTAGTGACCCAAATATCTTTCTTGAACTGAATATATATATATATATATATATATATATATATATATATATATATATGTGTGTGTGTGTGTGTGTGTGTGTGTGTGTGTGTGTGTGTGTGTGTCTGTGTGTGTGTGTCTGTGTCCATAGACTTAAGACTGACTGCGATTGCCATTGGAAAATGCCCTTAGCAATTGTTTTCTTTTTGGTTTGTTTTAGGTTGCACTTGCTCCGTACCTATGAATTTCGAGTTTCCCTATTTGGCTCCACTTTCCTGAGTCATGTGCAAAAATATCCCTGTCCTGAGTTAATCCCAATTATATTTTTATTCTCACTTTTATTCGGCTTGTTCTTACTTTTCATCAACTCTCCCTTTCAACTATCTCTTCGGCTAAATCTATGTTTCTCTCAACTCTATAATTTTCACTATTAATTTTGTTCTCCCTTATTTCACGTCAATTTCCCCCTCGTTTTCAATTTCAAAGTTATTATTTTTGGTACAGTAGGCGTGTAAAAACACACAGCGGGAAATACACACGACCTACTTTTAGGTATGTGGACCCAATTTAATGTTTATTTACGGAAATAAATGTTGTAAAAGTAACTCAGATTTCACATGTAATTCCCCTGTACATTAAAAAGCCACTTTTCAAATGATTTTTTTTTTCAAATCCTTTCAATGAAAACCCCTATATTTCGAGATACCTTGCCTGAAAGACACGTGCTGCTGTTTATGCGAAAAAACAATTTTCCTTCCAAGGGATGTTCAGATTCTTAATGTTCGTCTCATTTTTTTTTTACTCAATAAAGCACTTTTTTTTAATATGTTCATCTCTCTTTTATGTGGGATTTTTTTCTCCCTTCACATTCTTTTATAGACTATCTCTCTCTCTCTCTGACACTTTCCCTTTATTTCTATCTCTTCATTTCTATTTCTGTTTCTCCTTATTTCTTCCTTATCTCCTAATTATATACACATATATGTGTGTATGTGTACTTTTATCATTTTCTCTGCTGTAGCCTTAACCTTATAAGCCACTCTTTCAGTTTAGTTATTGAAGTTTTCCTCCCTTCCTGTTCTTTTTTGCTATATCCATCTTTCTCCCTTTATTTATTTTGCTTTAATATTTCTCGCCTGATTTCCGTAAATTTTCTTTAAATATTAAACTTTTTTAGAATTCTGTTACTCACATTCTTCCAAATAATTCTCTCTTGTTCTTTCTTTCTCTTTCTTTCTTTCTTTTTTCTTTTTCTTTCTTTATTTCTTTTTTTCTTTCTTTTTTTCTTTCTTTCTCTCTCTCTCTATTTCTTTTTTCTTTCTTTCTTTTTTCTTTCTTTCTTTCTCTCTTTCTTTTTCTTTCTTTATGTCTTTCTTTTTTCTTTCCTCTTTCTTTCTTTCTCTTTCTTTCTTTCTTTCTTTTTTCTTTCTTTCTTTCTCTTTCTTTTTTTTCTCTTTCTTTCTTTCTCTTTTTCTTTATTTCATTCTTTCGTTCTTTCTTTCTCTTTCTTTCTTTCTTTTTCTTTCTTTCTTTCTTTCTCTTTCTTTCATTTTTCTTTCTCTTTCTTTTTTTCTTTTTTCTTTCTTTCTTTACCTTGTTGAATACTACCATTATTTATTTTTATTTTTCATTCGTTTTTTATTTGCCTTGTTGATTTATTGTCGTTCTTTCTAATTTTGTTGTTTGTTCCCTTGTCATTTTTTCTTTCTTTTTTAGCTTTGTGTGTTTCTTTCTTTCTGTCTTTCCCATGTTGTTTTCTTTCTTCCTTTCTTTCCATCTTGACTTATTTATTTTCCTCTTCTTGCTGTAATTCTTTACTTCTTGCATTATCCCCTTCATTCTTTATATCCCTTCTTTCTTTTTCCTTTTATCTTTCTTTCGCTTTACTTATCTGTCTTTCTTTCTTTATGTATTTATTTACGTATTTCTTCCTTTCCGTTATTTGTATTTTTGAAGAGATTCTTAAGAAGTTTGTCTTGCCAGCCATTACAATTATAATGATATCGATCCTCATCGGTGCAACATTCTTATCACATTGTGTTAGACAAAATGGCACAGTGGATAAAGGCGTTGGTTAGATCCAGTGACAGGACCCAAAGCGTGTGAGTTCAATACCTGGTTAAGGCATTAGAGAACTTTCAGAGGGAAATTACCAGGAGATAACTGATAACTGACATCCATTAAAAATGACACGGGGAACTAGAACCGTCTACCCCAGTTCGACATTACAAGCACCTGAAGAAGGCCAGAGCGTACAACGGCCGAAACGTGGTAATAAATATGGCGAAAAAGATGAGGACAATAGTCCGAATAATATATATATATATATATATATATATCTTATATATATATATTTTTTTTTCTCTTTTCACTGTGCATATTCGCACGTTCTAAAAAAAAATATATATATATAATATTTTTCCCCCTCATACCATTAATCTTTTCATTTTTAAAGTTTTAATTGTATGTAGGGTTTGTGAGTGAGTCAATTTATATTGCAATAATTGTGAAATTGTTCCCAGTCGACCCTGATGAGCTTGGGAACGAAACCGGTTGGTCTGCTTTGAAAGTGTTATCATCTCTTATTTTTTTATTTTTTCATTTTTCATATATATATATATATATATATATATATATATATATATATATATATATATATATATAGATAGATAGATAGATAAGAAAATTATATATACACATAGATAGATAGATAGATAGATAGATAGATAGATAGATAGATAGATAGATAATTTTCTTATTTTCCCTCTCCCACGCATCATTGCTATTCTTTCGCTTTTCTCCACTCCTTTCAATCTATCACACATTTATGTGTATTAGCATCTTTCTGCTCATTCCTAGATATTTTGCTATTCAAACCACCCTCTTTACTCTTGCTCTCACTCACTGTAACCCCTTGCTTTCCAGTGGCGCTCCCGCCTTGCTTGGGGTGATATGTTTAAAATAAAAAGTGTTGAGGCCCTATAAATCTAGGAATCCTTTAGATTTTTGTCTGATTTTTTGCACTAACGTCTGACAGTACCGAGTGGTATTTAATTCGAGGATATTTTTTTTTTAAATGGTTAATTTTTTTTTACATTTACTATTTGGTTTTAGTACTGAATCTGGATAAATTGTCATAAATGAATATTTTGAGGTCATGCAAACTATCAGCGCGTGCCTGCTTCTCTTACAAAATGCATTCAAAACGAAATTTTACAGCGATTAAAAAAAAAAAGGAAGAAAGAAAAATCTCTGGAAATATAAGAAATACGTTTATACCTAAATCAAGAATCAGTCGATAACGTAGGTTTTGTATTCGAACCATTTTTCTTTTCCTTTATCCTACAATTACTATCTTACTTTCACCTTGTGCTTTTGTTTTTTAGTTTTATTTATACTAACATTTTGGAATCATTTTTTTTTCGGAAATCCATCTGCCTATTATTATAGATATACATACAGCTATGAATATACTGTGACATTTTTATATGGATTTTCTCTGCTTGTTCTTGTATTATTTCACTGTCTCCACCCCATGTCTTTTCGTTTTGTTTCTCCTCATCCTCGCTCTCCATCTGTCTCCCTAGCAACGCTGTGTTTGTATTCAGTCGCTTCGTTTAAAAGACGTGATTACCTGACCTCGGGCAACAACAAACAAATGAACAAAAAAAAAGAAAAGATACGATGGAAATCAAGGTCGGTTGGTGGAGGGAAAGAAGAAAGACATTAAGAAAAAAAAATCAGGGGAAAATGGACGCAGATGAGGACTAAAGAGACAATTACACATCTCAAGGGAGGTAATTACCTTCTCCTTGAGCTTTTTTTCCCGACGTGTTTCCTCAGTGCCCAGCTACACAACTCATGAGTCTTTTCACCACCCACTTTGCGATCTTTCATGCTTCTATCTTATTCGAGTTGCACGCCTGCGTCGCAGGTCCTTTGAATGGTTGCTTCACGATATCATTAAGACTAGAAATCCCCGGGGTTCTTTTTTGACTATGCGATGTCAATTCATGCCAGGTTCAAGGGAAACCTGCAACAGGCAGAGATGAAAAAAAAGTGAGGTCTCCGGGTACAAGACGATGTTGAATTACAACAATAAAGAAGTAGAATTAGATGCGTGCAATTTGAATTTATGCACGTGTGACTAGGTTTTTGAAATGAGTAACACAAGGGGAAAAGGACCATTTGAAAGATGGTGCAATGTGGAAAACTAACTGCAAAAAAATAGAAATAAGAAAATAACATAAACGACAAACAATTTTATATTTAAGCGACACAACTGTAATATTCATGTTTCGCAGTTACACAATTTCGCTGGCAATGTCGCGCTTTCTGCTTTCTCTAAGAGAGTTTCTCTGTCCGATTGAAAGTGGTTTCATTAGTACACAAACAAATCTGGTTTCCTGTAAAATATTTAACGCTATTAACCCTAGAACACTAACCATTAATTAAAGTTACACCACTACTAACCATGGGTATATCATAGCCGATTTTGAAAATATCAAAGATAAACATTAAATATAAATATTTATTTGAAATATTTTACATGCAGGCATTTCAAACTTTGTACTTTGAGATAACATTATAGGAACTGAAAAGCATTATTTCGGTAAGAAAATCAGGTACTGAAAATTGTAATTTAAAATAGGAAAATTTCTGCTGGGTACTATATATCCATGGTTATTGTTCTCGGGTTAACATTTATATAGAGAGAAGCGCGATATAGGAACAACTGTATATCTAGGTCAATAAAGTCAACCAAATATGTTATAAATGGCTGAAAACATTATTCATGTCAGCTCAACGTAAAAACATCTTCAGTATTATGAGTATTTTGTATTATAAAATGCCCACACCCAGACCCTAACAAAATAAGTCCGTTCTAGAAACTATGCATTATCTATATATTAATACCTCTATCTACTCACACTTCAAGAGAAAACGTTGTAAATGATGTTTGACCTATTTTAGAAGATTATCAATGGTGTAAACGACTAATAAATGGTCAGATAAATCTGTCTTTCTATTGTTTGTTTAGTTTGTTTAGTTTTATGTCATATCAACCTGAGTAGATTTTTTAATGCCGACAAGATTTTTATTATCAATCCATATTTCTGAGATGAGGTATTATGCACACTATTTACATTATGCGGACTATTGTCCTCATCTTTGTCATTATATTCATAACAACGTTTCGGCCGTTGTACGCTCCGGCCTTCTTCAGGTGGTGGGAATGTCCTTTATTTCGCTCGCTGGGATAGACTGTTCTAGTTCCACTTGCCATGTTTAATGGATGTCAGTTATCATTATCTCCTGTTAATTCCCCTCTGAAATTTCTCCACTGCCGTGGCTGGCCAGGACTTAAAGAATGTGAGTTAAGTAAGGATGAAAGATGAACGGGATTCATAAAGATAGAAGTAAATTTAATTTTTTTTAATTATCTTTATCAGAGAAACAATTAAACGGAAGGGAGTTCCACAGGTGGGAAGTGTGAGAAAAACTGTTGAAGTAGAAATGACGGGTGCATTTATCTGTTTCAACCTGAAACCGGTGTAGCCAACATACCAATCTCGTGGCACGCTTCAATTCATGTAGTCGGGACCCCAGGGTAAAAACAAAAAAAAAAAAAAAACAAAACAAAAAAAAACTCATCAGAGCCGTTGCCATACGCGTGATAAATCCTTCTCTTCTCATTGTTAAAACACAATCCAGAGAAACTTTTATTAACAAATTATACGTATTCTGCCTAAATATTAACGGGTCTGGGTCTACTATGGGCTAAAAAGGGATAATCGAATAGTGCTATCATCTAACATGATATCTTGGTAGTAGATAAATGTAATCTTAGTGTTTGCTGCGCTAGAAGAGACAGGAGTTGTGTCATGGCAAATCATAGTTTCCTCACCGCGACAATGCACATCCACACAATATTCTGAACATCCAACAGTTCGTGGTAGAAAAGAACATCACCATACACGTACAAGCTTCTCCCTATTCACCATATCTTTCTCCTTGTAACTTTTTTACTTTTCGCCAAGCTCAAAGGGATCATAAAAGGGGAATCGTTTTAAAGGCGTGGAGGCCGTCAAGAGGACCTTAATGACGGAGCTGGGGCATCAGCAAAGAATCCTTCCAGCCGTGCATAGACGTGTTACAGAGGAGAATGGGAAAGTGCGTTAGATTCGAGTGGGGTTACTTTGAAGGGGAAAACGCGTCGTTTGTTGTTTGGAATTAAAATAAACTGTTTGTGACAGCAGTTCCGTTAATTTTAAGACAGTCACCAAAGAATAACCATTGACAATTTTGATGTCTAATCATCAAATTAGTCTATCCAGAGGGCAGTTGAATCTAGATAAAAGTAAATCTACATCCTTGCAGACCAAAACAAGTGCATCAAGAAAACTAGGCATCGATTTAAAAAAAATAAAATCGATACTGTCTCTCGAGATAAAGACATGAGTTTTTGAAGAACCTTGTGTAGTAGAAACTAGGCAAAACAGAAAAAAAAGTCATACACTTTAAAACTGACATTTAGTCCATGGGGATATATTATTTTAAAAATCGGAAACTTTCAGAGGAAATAGACGAGTAGGAGAGAAACTTTAGCTTGGAGTTAAGAAAAATCTGGAACAAACAGTTTTAGAACACAACCGTATAATTGCAATAACATCTGCAACTGTGCCAAGAGCAGTGGACTCGGGAATGCATGAGAAAATCTGTGAAATATTTCAGATTTCACAAACTACACTGAGAATCGGTACGGATGCTAATAAATGATGCTCATGATTTGAAAAGACTTACAATTGCATGAAAATAATAAGAATTAGAATTATATTGCTACTTAAAGAATTATTATTTATTGGAGTGTCAATATTGATTTTATCCAGTAAAGAACGTTTTAAAAATTCGCGCACTCAATATTAATAAAACACATGATGTTCCAGAAAAACTTTACCTGATTTTATCGAAACAATAATAAGACACAGCCTCACAGGAAATTCTACTGAATCTAAGAAGACATATTGTAACAATGAGACGATCAGTGAAAGGAACGACAGTGATAAAGATAACAAAATCTACGTGAAATCAATTGTATAAATGAACGAAAAATACGAAGAAGATGAGGAAATAAAGCAAAAGATCATGGCAAAGGCAGGCAGAATCAAGTGTCACCGATACCGTCTCCAGCAACACTAACGAAAGAGAAGATTACAAAACAATGACGGCTTATTCTTCCCTTAAGTAAATAAGGAAACTGTGGTGAGAAGGAAGACAACCGAATGTGAGGAAAACGAAGAAATTCTACTGAATCTTTGGCAAGAGCGACAAGAATTGAATATACAAGCAGAATAAGTGACCCAGAAAAATAATTATTAACCGGAATTGAAAAAAGAAATTAATCAAGAAACATTAAAATAAACAGAAAATTACAAATTAGAAAAAACTTGGATAAGATGTGAGACGTCGTGGCTTCTTGTTCAAGCGATACACATTTTTAGTGAGATATAATCGGAAACTTTCAGTACAGCCGTTACGCAAAGGTGTTAAAAACAACAGGTCCTTAAATGGAAAAAAAGCGTTTAAAATGTACCTTTCCTAAGAGATGACAAAATGTGAATATTAACTAGAAGCAATTACAGACCAATGACATGCTTAATAATGACATAGAAAATCCTAGTAACATAAATAATGGGCAAAATAACGGATTGCTTTTAGACATATAGAAAATACAATGGACAATTGCTCTATTATATATCGATCAACCTTCTGAAGTCAATGAACAGGGCGATGGTATCCTTGATGGAATCAACAGCAACGCGACCCCGAAAGAAGCGAACAGTCTTAGAGGATATGGGTTCTGGTTTGACTTGTAAAATGATGATTTCTGCCTGGTTGGTTTAACAAAGGAGTACTACGCATAAACGAACTGATCTTTCCTAGGTACGACGATAAACTACATCCAGAAGCAAAGGCTGTGATCGGGAGAATGGAGGTCTTGAAACCAACTCTTAACTGCTGTTGTTTCCAGGTGGTAACACCTATTAAAGACCCAGTTATTGTCAAGTATAAAAATATATGTTTATAGTAATATTACCAACAATGTGTATTTATAGCAAAATGAGCATCAATACACTTTATAATAGAATTAACAACAATATATTTTATCTGTAGTTGAAGGCATGCAATTACGTTCAAAATATATTTAGTCGAAGCCATAAAACTGTGTTAAAAATATTTGGATTTCAGCATTAAATTACCCATAGTGATTGATATGCCGCTAAACAAAATCATGCAAACAAAACTATTGGACTGAGAATGATATCGCTAAAAACAGAAAGTTGTTAGAATTTTTTAATGTTCACCTGGCATAGATGCACATCAAAAAGCTGGCGATATAATCTCATCTCCTTATATTTGTCAAAATTCCAAAGTAGCATCATAAAGAATGCAGTAATTAAATATTGGTAAGTGGAACTGACATGACAAAAGATCAGAATAAAATTATCTGCCAAGGTGACTCAATATCTCCATTGGTTTTCGTCAAAAAGATGACAGCACTAGACTATTTAATTAGAAAATGAAACGGATTCAGAAATAGACAAGAAAACTACATGAAATAATTTAAAATGGCATTAGATTAAAATAGATCCATAGATGGAACCCTCATACAAGTATCTGGACAAATATTACTGGACCCTATGAACACTATAAAATGTTCCATTCAGTTCCAGTTCCAGTGGAAGAAGAAAAAATAATAAAAATAAAAACTCGAACTGACAATGGTTTCAAGACATCCGTATATCAAAAAACATTATTCGCCGGACAAGAGCTCAACTTCAATCCCCCAAATCAAGGAATTATGAAGAACAACATTGTCAGTTTCCTACAACGCAGTGCAAAAGTTATAAATAGCGATACAGACAAGTACCAAAAAGAAATGACCCGCATGATGTTGACCATTCAGAATAACACCTACCCTGTAAATATAACATCAGCTTCTTCAGGTGGAAACGAAATGGTCAAGGAAGAGAACCAGAAAACTGCAACATCAGAAAACTATTCAGAAGCAGGTACTCTCTATGGAAACTCTTCGCCGAGTGAAGCCTAACGCCTAAGAGACCATCACCAAGAAGTATGTCTAGTCCATTCCTTGATTTTTTAGCAAAAATATAAAGGTGAATCTAGCAACTCACTAATAAAAAAATATATGAAATATCCCTAGACATGGGCAGAAAATCGAGCACAATCTATCACCGTGGATTAAATAAAGGGCTCAGTTTTAAATTCCTTGTAGATTACCCAGATCGACATACAGTACATTTTACTCCTACCCAGTTGACTTAGGATAGCTGCTTTGACGTATTTTCCTTAAGAACACATGGCACAGTGGATAAAGGCGTTGTTTAAATCCAGTGACAGGACCCAAAGAATTGTGAGTTCAATACCTGGTTAAGGCAGTGAAGAACTTGGAGAGGGGAATTACTAGAAGATAACTGATAACTAGAATCCATTAAACATGGCACGTGGAACTAGAACAGTCTACCCCGGCGAGTGAAATAAAGGGTTCAGTTCGACATTCCAAGCACCTGAAGAAGGCTGGAGCGTACAACGGCCGAAACGTTGTGATAAATATGGCAACAAAGATGAGGACAATAATCCGCATAATGTAAATAGCGTGCATAATACCTCACCTCAGAAATATAGATATATTTTTCACTTTAATTCTTGTCACTATAAGGGGAATAAGCTTAAATGTTTGGGGCTGTAATTGGAAGGGCAGTTTTGTCTCGTGTGTCGTGGAAATGACTTTTTTCGAAGAATCCTGATAAGATAAACGTGGGGTAATGGTTAACAAGCTTGTCTCACTAGGTTAGTTACGACTGTATATTGAGTTTGATTCTCACTGGGTCGCTCATAATTTCGGCCTTTTGCCATATCAAAGCTACGCTTAGGAAATCATTTTTAAGGGCACCTCGAGGAGGCGTAATGCTTAGCTAGCTTGTCTCGGTAAAACCATTACAGTAGTGAGTTTAATCCTCATTGGTTGCTCCATATTTTCGGCCTTGTGCCACATGCAAGCTACGCTTAGAAAATCATTTTGCTAGAATTGCTGTATTTTCGTGAAATAAATCTCGAGTCCTGATAGGAGAAAATGCCGATAAAACACACCTGCTTCCTGTAAATTAATGAAGAGGTAACGTATTAAACTAACCTAGAGCAAAATATAAAAAGTGAAAATCACTTGGTAATCAGATCTTTCGCCTTTGTTTGTTTTTGTTTTTAGAAACAAACCCGAAAACAGTTGACCCAGAAAATGCAGTTAGTATGTCAGTGGCTGTCAGCCAGAAGTCTGCCAACGACTGAAAGGCATTGATTCGTATCGGACAAGATGACAGACTGAAGGTTAGTCCGCTCGGGCTCCTAGGAAAATTTGGTCGGTCATACGGATCGCAATTACCGTGTGGAAATCACGAAGAACGAACCGTTTTCTCAAAGAAAGTTAGATTGAGGTGATAACAAATAGAGAAAGAAATCATTGGAAAAAGAAACTGGGGGAAAAAAAAACTTAAGAATTAACACATTTTAAAAAAAATGAAAGAAAAAGTAGATATCCTAGAATGAACAGAAATAGATCTGGTTCCAATAGATCTGGGTTTAATAGAAAAAGAAGCACATAAGATGGTTTCTTCTGTAGAATAAGGAAAGGGCTCAGCAAATTCGCCTTGAAAAATCCGGGTAAAGCTAAATATGAATGAAAAAGGAGAAAAGTATATTTTAAGGAAGGAAGCAAAGAGGTGAACGGAGAAAGGATGAAGTAAACTCGAAAGAGGAAAGAGGAAGACATTAGTCCGAATATAAATAATGCAAATAATGATAAATCCTCACCACTGAAATTCAGGCAAAAACAAAGAGAAAATATCTGCCTATATCTCTGATATGAGGTATTATGTTTATTTACATTATTCGGATTCTTATCCTCATCTTCATTGTCACATTAACAACGTTTCAGCCGTTGTACGCTTCGGCTTTCTGCAGGTGATTGGAGTTCGATTGGAGGTAAAGGGAAATAACTGAGGCATCCCGAAGAGGCATGACACGTGGAACTAGAACACTCTACCTGGTGCACGAAATAAAGGGTTCGATTCGAAATTCCAATAACCCGAAGAAGGCCGGAGCGTACAACGGCCGAATCGTTGTGATTATGGCAATGAAGATTATGATAACAATCCGAATAATGTAAATAATGTAAATAAAGAGAAAATAGTAATTTTAATTACGAACACTTGGCATCAAAATAACAATTGCAGTCGGGTGTATTATATGCACTTACGTGCAAATATCCAAGAAAGAGTTATGAATTTCCTTTTTATCCCTCCGGCTATGGGTTAATTAGTAGACCTTGTAGCAGTTCAAACATTGTTATCTCCAAAAATGCATACCTTTTAAACATGTTTACTGGCTTTAAATAACCCGCAAAAAGTTAATAAGTCGTAATACATTAAGTATTTATTAATATATGTTTGTAAAAATTATAATGCAAATTAAATATTACAGCTAATGTTGTAAGTGCAAAATGTTAGTAATTTATATTAAAAGGCTTATATCGGAATTGTTGTTTATGTACGCAGGCTCATTTGTTAAATGGCCATTAGTTTGAAACACACAGAAGAAATTTAACCTTACAAGTATTTACAAAAGAAAACGCTGCCTTTACAATCAATTTCATTCCATCTGCAATTTATAATTTCGCGAATCACCCAGCAAATGTCTTTAAAAATATTCCAAGTTCTACACAATTGCAAGTATGAATTTTGTCGCAATATTCTATTGTTTTCGCACTTTTGGTGGCTAATACAATCAATTTGAGCAAAGCAATTCGATGCCAAACAGTGGCTGGTAAAAACATCTTTTCGATCAATAATATTAAAGCGTTTCACTGTCAGTGAGTGACCACACATATCGTCATGTGTCAGAATAAAGGAATAACATTATAAAACAATTCATGAGAAAATTAATAATTTCAGTTGCAAAATAAGACCCAACAGAACACACATAGAAACAGTTGTATTATGAAGAATATACGCAAGATGAAAAGACATAAAATTCCATTTCGGGGTAAATAAATTATTCGTTAGGAAAAAAGTATGTGTAATATGACATTCGAAGCATGGTTTTTCTCCGCCACTTGTCAAATGCTCAACAAAACGGCTTTTATTGCGGTTTGATATATGAATACATACATCAATATATATATATATATATATATATATATATATATATATATATATATATAATCCTAAAACGTGTAGAAAGGATAATTGTATTTTAAAAAGAAGATGCGTGTACATGGTGACTAATGAGACAGTAAAGATTTTCCTTCTGAAAAGCGAAAGCAACTAAGCAGGGAAACATCGTAATAAATATGTCACGATTTGAGGCGTAGGATTCGATAACATGAAGAAATGAGTAAAGAAAACGTTGATAAGGTTAGAAAAAGTAAAACCGATAAGGAAACACGAAAGAACAGCAATTATTTTCAAAAGCTCTTATTTTCATTTCGGAATCAATAAAATGAAGGGAAAAAATATAAAAGAAATGTAGGTTCAGGAATTGTGAAAACAAAGAACATTTCATTTAAAAAGCGATATATATTGCAGACATTTATATATGACGAGATGCTGAGAATTTATCGCAAGGCCGACTGCCCTTAATCTAACCAAGTGACAAACATTTATTTTAGATGATTTTTTTTCACACAGACCGAGAAATCTCTGCAATCTCACATATGCACAAATATCACACACACACACATACGCGCGCGCACACACACACACACACACATATATATATATATATATATATATATATATATATATATATATATATATATATATATAGTGAATATGACTGTTTCATGCTAAACGCAATCACCGGCCTGATGATTGTATTTGGTATCAAACAATCTATCCCTCTGAGTGTTGACTTCAATGTTCACGTTTACATTTACATACACTCTACCTGATATTGAGCACTTTATCTTAAAAACTTAGCATGCCTTAAAACTATATATATATATATATATATGCGTGCGTACGTGCGTGTGTGTGTGTGTGTGTGTGTGTGTGTGTGTGTGTGTGTGTGTGTGTGTGTGTGTGTGTACTATACGTCAAAATCTAAAATTACCTCATATAGTGGGGTAAAACTCTATTTCAAATAACGAAAAGTTCGTACCGGAAATAGAAATTTTAAATTTAACCTTGACGGCAGACAAAACATTGATACAGACTTTATTTATTCATGAATGTAATTTGTAACTTGTAATTTGCTACAAATTACATTCATGAATTAGATTCAAGCTGATAAAGATGTTACTTTAACAGTCATTTAAAATATTAAAAGATTACTGTTATATTTTTTTAAAATTCTTTAATGTGTTCTCTATGAATGTGTTAATAAATACAATACTTAAGTTATATTAAATCCATAAATTATTTGTAAAAGACTTATTGCTAGCAAGCATCAAATTAATTTCTTCGTGTTTAATTTAACATTTAAATTACTATCAAACTTTAAAATCTATTTTCTTCATAAATTGCTAAAAATATACCACTCCCCTTCTTCCCACGAAAAAACTAATTACAGCTTCTGTCTCTTTACTTTCCCCTTCTTTCTTTTTTCTTTTTCTTTTTCTCTTTTCTCCCCTCCCATTTCAATATATCACTTCCGTTAAGTGAACAGTTTAAATAGGTCATGGTATGGTCCCTCCTCCCCCAATACTAAGTATGATTGAAAGAAATATAAAAATAAACCCTCTCTAAACTCGACCATGTCTCTCACACCACTCCTCGCTACCCTCTCTATTAAATTACATAAACTTAATACTACCCGTCAAAAGTGAGAATTTTCATTTCATCTTTCGTTTGATTTTTTTTTGGAAGTGTTATCTGATGATCCAGCGTCCCTTAAAAGGGCTCTGGTGAAATAAATTATTATAATGGATCATTAAAATGGTCTGTTTTTCTTATACATATATATATATATATATATATATATATATATATATATATATATATATATATATATATATATATATATCAACACACATTTAACAATGCAGTGTCGATTTTCTCTCTCCCGAAATACTTATACCTACAAACACACTATCTCTCATATATATTAGTCTTCTCCATTATATGTAGTAAATTATAGCAAAATTGACAAAAAGATTATATATATATATATATATATATATATATATATATATATATAGTGTGACTAAGTAAATGGTTAAGGAATAGCAAAAACCAGGTTTGTAGATATATCGCATATTAAACAGTAAGTAGACCAGAAGAGTATTTACTAGTGAAAGTGTATGATTTAGTGCTCAATCTAGTCACTGTTCCCCGAAGCCTCCTCTCCTACTAATCTTATAGTAGGCGGAAGAGTCTAACATAGATTCTTTAGAGGGAAGACACCACAACAATATATATATATGTGTGTGTGTGTGTGTGTGTGTGTAGAAACCTCGGATAGCGATTTCTATACGATAGATATTTCTATACAAAGAAATAAATCGAACAATATTGATAAGAACCCTTAAGTTTACAAAGGATCCACCCAGAATAGTTTTAAAAAAAATATTACAACCACCTCAGTAGTTTCAATCGCGAAACCTATAAACATAGTACTACCCTGTCCACATATGTATGGAAGATGAAACAAGAAGAAAATAAGAACCTCATTTTGAAATGGGAAATATTAATAAAAATGTTACAAATATAAGGTAGGTGATAAGTTTCTTCCCTATGTAGGGAGGAAAAACTAGCTATTGCTAGCTATAAAGAACCTAAAAAATTATTAAACCAAAAATCGGAAATTCTTAGTAGGTGTAGACATGGGAAAAGCTGGTTATTAGAGTAGATTTTTTTCGTCTTTTTTATTCAATAAAGTAAATATCCGACGCCATTGTTTGGCTTCTTTTATTTTTTTTATTTTTTATTTTATTTATTTATTTATTTATTTTATATTTTTTTGTCACGTGGTCATGGTTATTTTTGGTTTTAGCAATAAATTCTGTTTTATGTTACCGTAAACACGTCATGCTGAATACTATTTGGCATAATTAAAAACTGATGTCAAAAAATAATAATAAAAGAGGAAAACCAACCGGTTTCGCTCCCGATCTTCAAAGTTTTTAATCGGGAGAAAAATCTAATTAGCGAGTGATTGATGAGAGGATAGAGAAGGGAAGAAGAATAAGACGCGGTATTACTAAAGACTAATGATAGCTAGACCCAGCAAACAATCACGCTGTTTACAGAGAGGCCGTTTGCGAGTATTGATATCCAGTGACTCTAGTACTTTAGGATGAAATAAAGAGTGTGACTTGGACAAAACAATAAACACGTCAACAATGAATTCAGTCAAACATATATTGTTTTTTTTTTAAACTTTCTCACAAATTGAGGATCCGTATTTACTTTGGATTAGTTCATTTGAATTTTATTTATACACAACAGAATTATCTTGATGACAGGAGAGAACATCCTTACGGATAGTTGAGACGATCGGCCTGATATTGAATCAGACACGAACATCAACCGAAAAATAGCAATCACGGACACTAGATGAAACAGATAGTTTTTCCTATCCAGCTCCAATCTTAGGAAATCGCAAGTATACACGGTACCTTTCTACCGTCGTGTGCATAATTTTTTTTTTTTTTTTGTAATTAGCAATCTTATCACAAATGACAAAAAATGAACAAGGCTGATACCCATTGCTATATAGAGGCTTCGTTACAAAATCGATTTTACTGTCAAGGAAAACCTTAGAACAAATCAGTTCTGATGAAGTTTATCTTCCACTTTGATAACGTTATGTATCGATAGATTGATTGTTTTACCATGTGTTCCCCTTTAGGCCCTACACTGGCAAATATATTTGTCGGTTTTAATGAAGAGAGATTGTTTTGTAGTTCACTTCGTCCTCTGTTGTCGGTATGTGGACGATACTTTTTGTTTATTTAATAATGAAGCTGAAGCGGATCAATTTCTCTCCTCTCTCAATTGTCTTCTTCAAGCTTTGAGGTTTAACGGTCAAGAAAGAGTCCAATTCTCAACTTACTTTTTTGTAGGTATTGGTGACACATACTTCAATATTGTTTTTGACATCAGTGTATAAGGTGACTACTTTTGCTGGTCTGTACACGCGTTGGTATTCATTTTGTTCAAATAATCGTAAGATAAACTTCAACAAAACTTGGAACAAAATACCTATCATTGTGTGTACTGATATTGTTAACGAATTATCTTGAAGGGATTTTTTAAGGAATTATCAAAATTGCTTAAAGGAATAATTAAGAGTAAAGGCTGCACACTTGAATTTTGACGTAAGAGGGCTAATAATTGTACCCTACTTTAAATGTTTTTGGTGTTTTTATACAATTGTTTGACATTAAAATAAAAATTTTGTTGTCGGAATCGCTGAACATTCTTTCAAATTCATTATTTAATAATTTGTGAAAAATGCATATGAAGTTGCCGTGAAAATTTGAGGTATTACAGCTTTATTTTGAATTATGGAAGGTGGTGAATAATTCTGTTCCCGACTGTATAACAGGTTAGTGATGCATTGTTGGAAGTCTATTGTATTATTCTAAGGGTTATTTTCTTAGACGGTAACAGTAAAATTTCGACTTATTCTAGGGTTTATTGAGTGGAAATAATTTTGGATTCAGATGCCAGTTCTATTGTTGTTTGTTAACTTATTTAGTTATTATTGATTATTCGTGTTCGTTTGTGCTTTGTTAATTTGTTTCTTATTTCCTTAATTTAATTGTTGGTTTTGATTATTTTTTTTAATCTATTTTCTTATTCTTGTTCATTTTTTTTCGAACTTAAGTAATGTAGTAAAAATTTGTATTCATGTCTGCATTGAGAAATGAATTCTGATCGTTTATTTATTTGTCTTGCTCTGTGGCGGAGATTATACTTATTTTTTTTCTAGGCAGCGTTAACAGTTTTGGGATTTATTGTTCTAGGCTGATCTTATTTTTGATGTGATTTTTATGTTAATTTCCCAGACGAATAACCGATCTGAATTCATTATACTAATACAATAATATCACACACACACACACACACACACACACACACACACACACACACACACACACACACATATATATATATATATATATATATATATATATATATATATGTGTGTGTATAAACAGATTACTTTAAGGTTCCATGTAATAAGTTATTTCACCACAACCCCTTTAAAAGGGCTCTGGATCATCAGATTTTACTTCCGAAGTTTGAAATGAAAAATGAAAAGAAATTCACACATTTTAGACGGACCGCATCAAGCATATGTAAAACATTCTTTCAAAATTGAATGTGAACATTCAAATCATTCACAATTCAAATCACTTCGTTAATATGCTTGATGCGGTCCGTCTAAAATGTGTAAATTTCTTTTCATTTTTCATTTCAAACTTTGGACGTAAAGTCTGATGATCCAGAGCCCTTTTGAAGGGGTTGTGGGGAAATAATTTATTACATGGAACCTTAAAAGGGTCTGTTTTTATTCAAAAATATCTGCTCTGAATTTACATTGAGCTCTCTGGATATCATCCTCCTTGGGTCTATCCATACGGATTACCTAGTTTTGCATAAACTATATATATATATATATATATATATATATATATATATAATTTGGATACATATATATATTACAAAATGGGGTAACATACGTCCGATGTTAATGTTTGTGTTTTTTATTTTGTTCAAATATATTCGAACGTCTCAGTCTTTTTTCAAGAACCAATGTGGTGTCTGTGCAATAAGCAATTTTTTTCCATCCAGGCATTATTTGGAAAGCACTCAATACTAAGAAAGATTTGAAAGTCTAAAAGCTGTTATTATAGAAAATAAAGAAGCGCACATTAAATAAAATATCATCATTCACCATCGGAGACAGTATATTGAATTGTATGCGATATCTATAATATGCGCATAAACAACGGAATTCTGCCTACCACACAGACACTATATTGGTACTTAAAAGTGATTGAAACAATCGAAAGTACTTCAACAAAACAAAAACATAAACGTTAAATTCGGACATTTTACATAGAATTTTCATTCCAATATAAAACACATTTATTCAAAGATTGGAACAAAAACAATAAACATTAAACAGAGAAAACTTGGCGATTTAATTATAGAATTAAATTTAATGTTTTTAGCTACTATTGTTGAAACATAGTTATTACTATGTAGCGAAAAAAATCATATTTTAAATCAGTTAATTTATAATATATATATGTATAGATATATATGTGTGTGTCAAAATCAGTGGTAATTAATCCAGACGAATCCTAGTAATATATATATATATATATATATATATATGTTTCAGTATCTTCATATCTATCTATCTCTCTATTTATCTATAATTATAAATTTCCACTTAAACACCTGCATACCCTAAATATATCTTTTATAGTAATACAAATTTATTTCGGAATTCTTTAAGAGTCTGTATCTGCTTACAATTACTCTGCTTACATTTTGGATGGAAAAATAAAATTCGGAGTAATGTACTTTCAACCAGAAGTTATTAGAAATGACTATTTCTGATGAGAAATTGCTTACAAAATTTTGATGAAGCGGCAATTAGTGTCTATATATTGCAATCCTAAAGGGAGATGAAAAAATATATATTCCTTTGAACGTGAAAATCTCATTTCTGCTGGGATCAGAGTTAAACCTACAGGCAAAAATCAAACATAGTAAGTTTATGAAAACATATCATGTCGATGTCTATCTCACTAAAACAAAAGCCCACATATATTTGCATGCGGAAAGGCATGAATGCCCTCAGTGCTAAAGCAAATGAAAATGAAAATCTCGAATCTAATTAAAGTCTCCGGATAGGACATGTTCTTAGGAAAGTCATAAACCTATTCACACTCATCACTTTATGCGTAAAATAGCAGGGTAATCGGACCCACCAAATCCTAGGAAATTCCCAAATGCTGTACGCAATCATAGAGAGAAATGAAGCCAAAATATTTTGTTTTTTCTTGTTTCTGAGTGTGGAGGTATATTTAAAGATTTAGGAAATATTTGCTGAAAATCTGCTTCCCTACATGTATAAATATTGTATCGATCGCAGTGAAATATGTTGGAAAATTCTCGGGTTTTTATCAGAAACCGAGAAAATACGAACTTTTAGCACGATGCTTACAGAATAGAAAAGAAAGAAACTGACTCCATGGAGATAAATAACTAAACATGTAACTGTAAAAATTGGCTCTTCTTTCTATGATATTTGAAGGCATTACTACATGTTATTTGTTGTCATAAAATCATCAGTACATATTTTCCCTGAAACAAAATGCACAAAAGGAAATAAGTAAATCCGTAGTAAATATATATATATATATATATATATATATATATATATATATATATATATATATATATATATATATATATATATATATATATATATTAAAAAATATGATTCCAACATGCTACATAAGAGTTCTAGCGTGTTGCAATCATATTTTTAAATAAATAATTATATTTAAGTTCTACTTTTGTATCGAGCACTAATTTTTAAAAAATAATAACAAAAATACTAAAGAACTTTGGATTATTTACCTAACGAGTTCTTTCCTATTTTCTATATATTTTTCACACACACACACATATATATATATATATATGTGCTAAAATCCACCTTCATCCCTACCGTGCGGCTTAATGGTTAGAATCTCCGACTGACACCAATTCAGTCGGGTTTCGATCCTAGTTAAATGCAATCGGATGTCTAGCCACACTGATGAGCTGTGAAACAGCGAAACAGTCTGTGTGGATGACGATATATATATATATATATATATATATATATATATATATATATATATATATATATATAAATAAATAGACTAGACTCATTTTCGAAAAACCTCGAATTTTTGATTTGTTAACCCTGACGATCCGTTTAGGTGAAACCTAGGTAGGTTTGTCTGGCTCACTAGGTGTATATATATATATATAAATATATATATATATGGTGCCAATGATATTCCCGAAATTTGAAATCCCGAATTTATAAAATCCAGAAAGACCAGAATCCAGAAATTTAAAATCCTGTAAGATCAGAATTCCAAAATGTAGTCTTTGGGAAAAATTAAAAAGCAAAATTTGGGGGAAAACCTTTATATCTAAACATTTCCAAAAATCCTATTTAACTATTGCATTTGAAACTTTCAAAATTCTTTAAATATATAAAACCAGAAGATAGCGTTGCTGATGTCGGTGTTTGTCTCATTATTGGAGAGTTTCAAAACGAATGTGAATGCATTCTCCGAGAAGTCTTGTCCAAAATGAAAAAAAAAAAATGAATTTTGAATGTTTCAAATGCATAGACAATATTTAAATAGTATTTTATAAGTGTTTAGAAATAAAAGTATGACCATATTTCTTCGATATCTCCCAAAGATTATTTTTCAGGACGCTGATCTTAAAGGATTTTAAATTTCGGGATTTTTAATTTTAGGATTTCAACATTGAGAATTATAACTTGAAACCATACATACATACATACATACATACATACATACACACACACAGACGTACACACACACACACATATATATATAAAGAAATATAGTCTTAAGATGTGCTATATTTATGGGATAAAGTGCTCAATATCAGAGATAGATCGTGTGTAAATATAAAAGGGAACAAAGAAGTCAGCACTGTTTCATGCTAGATGCAATCGTCAGGCAACGAGGTTACATATATATATATATATATATATATATATATATATATATATATATATATATAAAGAAGTCAGATACATAATATCCCACGTCGGTAGCAATTTTCAGGTGCTGAGTAAATTCTGACCGTTATAGACTTTCACGGTGTTGATTAGATTGCAAGTAAATGTACGTATATTTACAGTGGGGAAACAAATATTCGTACACATAATTTTGTTTTAAATTTATTGTATTTCCAACTAATGAATAAACTTTTCATGTTTTTCATTATAATTAACTCCACACATGATGTATAGTAACTAGATATACATAGAAAACTGACAGAATTTTGATATAACAGAAATAAACGCCATTTATCCATTTTAATGTTTGAAAAAAGTATTCGTACAATACAAAAAGAATACATAATCTTCATTTAATAATTTGTAAAATAGTTATTAGAAGATGAATGGAACAAAATACCAACTAAAATTTGCAAATGATTCATTGAGAACTACAAGGTTGGTTGCTGTAGAAGTGAATAATGGCTTATGTATTTTATTATGGATTATTTTTTCTAATATACCAATATTTTTTCATCCATTAATATGGATAAATGGGATTTATTTTATTCAATTTTTGTTCTGTTTTCTATACATATTTAGTTACCATAAATCTTCTTAGAGTTATTTATATGAAAAGTATATTGATACATTAGTTGGGAATATAATAAGTTAAAAATTTTATGTGTACGAATATTTTTTTCCCACCACTGTATATCTTTCCTCATGCACGCAAATAAACACACGCGCACACACATATATATATGCGTGTGTGCGTGTGTGTGCAGTAATAGGAAAAAGTTAAATTATCACCTCAATAATAATCAATTTTCTAAGTTAGTCTATCGAAAACTTGTTCATCTTAAATATTTCTCATTATTTAAACATTTTCATCTTGCTGCTTCTTTTCTTTTTTTAATTTTTTATATTTCCCTTACTGGGTGCTTCTTATTTCTGTCTTATCTCTGTCAATCACGACATGGCATCTTTCGACACTCGCCTCAAAACACAAGCAGTTTTAATTGCACTCAAATGCATTATTGACCAGCATGTTTTCCCTTTATATATATATGCATACTCGTAACAATCACACGTTATATCGCCCTCTTTTTTTCCCATATGCCCACAAGAAGTTGCCGCTGAGCTCAGCCACTAATTACCGATCCCAAATTTTAAAGATAAAATATTAAAAAGCTGCTGGGGAAAGTTGCGTCGACCTTCAAGTTTATAATGGGAAAATATTATTTCATATTATTTTTATTTTTAATTTACTCGACCCAGTCCCACTTGTCATATTTCATAAACACGATTACAATCAATGGGGAATATTCAAATTTTAATCTTCTGGAGAATCTATTGTTATTTTTTTTTTTTAATTTCCAATACGGCACATTTTTTAATAGCATCTTTTTCAGATATTTTCAAATTTCTTTTAAAATCTTTTCTCTTTCAGCGTTCATCAATTCTCTAATCTTTTTCATTTTGATCTTCAGATAATAAAAGGAACAATCATGTTTTTATTTCTTCCTTCCGTTGTTCTCTAATTTCTCTTTGAATTCTACCATTCCCTTTTATCTAAGGACTAGTAATTTGCTACATTAAATTTTAAGCATATATAGTTCAATGTTTCTATCATTCCCCTTACAGCATCTACACCATTCACTGTTAACTTCCTCTAATATCCGTTCTCTCTTCCTATCAATTTAGTTTATTTGTCAGACTAATTCGTATTAAAATTTTCATTTTTAATCATTTATTTTACCTTCTTTAACCCTAGAATACTAATCATCAAATTAAACTTTCACCACGACTAACCATGGGTATACGATACCCGATTTTGAAAATATCAAAAAAAAAAAAAAATATTAAATATAAATCTTTATTTGAAATATTTTACATGCAGGTAATTCAAACTTTGTACTTTGAGTTAACATTAATTGGAACTTAAAAAAACATATTATTTAGATAAGAAAATCGGGTACTGAAAATTGTAATTAAAAATAGGAAAATTTGCGCTGGGTACTATATACCCATGGTTAGTGTTCTAGGATTATGTACATTTAAAATAATTTCTTGAATTTGATAGATTTTATTGAACAAATATTTACTATTTGTTTTTTCTTTCTTTCTTTCTTTCTTTCTTTCTTTCTTTCTTTCTCTTTCTCTCTCGCTTATATGGTCTCCTTAGTAAATTAAATAATTTAAAACGTATTTCATTTTAATTAACTTTGCAAAAATATATTTCTGTAAATGAGTTTTTTTTTTCCTTTAGCAATATTTTTCTTCACTTCTATTTTAGTTAATCTTGTGAGTCTTTTTCCTTCAGCCAGAGATAAGATTATTTTATTTTTATTTTAACAAGAATATGCTGCTATTTCCACAACGTTTTCTGCGCCACTAGCTAACGTCATCATAATTAATTTTTATGCTATTCCCTTCTTAGACTTATTACTATTTATGTCAATTTGTTATTGGTATATTGTTAATTATACTGTATATTTTTTACTTTCTTAATTATCTCCGTCCTGGGTATGACTATAAACTATATTCTCGTCCTGGGTATGAATATAAACTACATCCGACAGGCCTTTGATCAGAGGAGCGTAGAACTACCTATTAATTGCTGGTGTGGTAGCACCTGTTAGAGACCCCACTATGTGCAAATAGTTTCCCCCAAGAGGGTCAAAACACTAATAAAGTGTAAAAATAGGTTTTAATACCAGCAATACTTTTTTAGAAAATTTTTTACCAGCAACACATTTCTGAAAAAAAATATTACCAGCAATAAAAAAAATTGTCAGCATTAAATAACCCATTGAGGTTGTTATGACGTAATACAAACCAAACGTAATTATCGTCCCTTAGACAGAAATAAATAATTTCTTTGATTTATTTTTGCTTCCTTTTTACATCCTCTATTGATGATTTACATTCGCCTTTTTATTTTCTGTCTTTTCTTTCTTTTTCATATATTCTCTTTTTTTGTGTTGTTGTTCTTCAATTTTCATGTTCTTCCTTTTCTTAAATCATTGGCATACGTTTCGCTTTCTTCTACTGTCTCTTCCATATTTATTGTTTTCTCTCACTTTTTAAAATTCTCTTTAATTTCGTTCTTTCTTCTTATTTTTCATTCATTCTCTCCTAATGAATTTCATTAAGTATTGCTTTATTTTTCTTCTTTTTGGTACTCTATGTATTCTGTATAACTGAAATAATTCATTTATCTTTCTTTAAGTCTATCTTTCCTTTGTTTGCCATTACTAGTCATTCATTAGTTTTCTTATCCATCTTGTTTTCGTTCTAATTGTCTAATCTATCGATATCTATAAGATTTCAAAAGGCTGCACAATTAGAACAGGAAATAGCAACCGGAAGTTGAAACTGAATTGCAAAAGAAACAGAAAATAGCAACCGGAAGTTGAAACTGAATTGCACACTCTGAGGCATTCACTGTTGGTTTTCGACTTTTGTTCTTCTTCTTTTATTCTCATGTGTGCTTTGAAATTGCTGCAATTTACTTCATATTCAGACAGTGGCATGCGCAAGTCAGCACTCATCACGGAAGCAGATTATGTCATAATCTTCCATGGTCTTAATCCGTTCCTTTGCTAACCACTTCTTTTATTGCTTTTATTATATTCCATGTTGATCTTTCCTTTTCATTTTCGCCTAAATTTTCTGCCATTGGATCACACAAGACATTTTCTCTAGATGAAAAAATTATTTTATTATTTTACGTATGTCTATTACATTTTACATACTACTCATACTGCAACTGGTCTTATTTTAAATTCTTGTTGTTGTTCTTCTACTACAACGACTACTAATACTACTACTATTATTCACAATTTCTACTCTTTCGTCTTTACATCTTATTCTTCTCTTATTACTTCTACTATTTTACTACTGCTACTCTTCTTCTGCTAATACTATATTTTCATCATCATCATCATCATCATCATCTTCTTCTTCTTCTTCTTCTTCTTCTTCTTATTATTATTATTATTATTATTATTATTATTATTATTTATTATTAATGTTAGTAGTAGTAGTATATTTCCTTTGATGTCTGTTGTAAACTCATCTCCCAACCAGAGAACAGAGGCTTAAGTCAGAAATGTAATGTTGAACTGAACCTTTTATTTCGCTTACTGAGGTAGACTGTTCTAGTTCCAAGTGTCATTTTTTTTTAATGGATGTCAGTTATCAGTTATCCCCTGTTAATTCCCCTCTACAAGTTCTCCACTGCCTTAACCGGGTATTGAACTCACACTCCTTTAAAAAAATGGCACGTGGAATTAGAACAGTCTACCCGAGTGAGCAAAATAAAGGGATCAGTTCAGTATTCCAACCACCTGAAGAAGGTCGGAGCGTACAACGGCCGAAACGATGTAATAAATATGGCGACAAAGATGAGGAGATGAGTCCGATTAATGTAAATTGCCCTCGGATTGATTGAAAAAGATTCCGGTTGACTCATTGAACGGGTTGCTGCTTGTCTAGTCCTTAAAGAAACAAAAACTATGTACCCAAAATACAGACCACACATTACGAAGAGCTTGATCTATGTGAAATGTGTGTGTGTGTGTGTTTTGTTTTGTTTTGTTTTTTATTCAGTGGAAGATGCCATCATGCCATTTCTGACCTAATAATAATAATAATAATAATAATAATAATAATAATAATAATAATAATAATTGTGCGTTTCCTATTCTATTTTTTGTTCAAGAAACGAATCTATGATTGTATAACGTTTATATCAAAGCTGGCATAGAAGCAAGACGGACGGGATCTGAATATACAGAGAAAGGGTGAGAGAAAAACAGGACACAGGATAATGGATAAGTATATCAGGAGCCATTGTAGTTACATGATTCAAACTATTTATTTCCATCAAGTATTAAGATATATCATTATTATTCTTGATTTATTAATAATCATATTTCATCTCATTTTTGTTGCGTTTTACACTAAGACACATTTCCCTTTTTATTTCTTCTTATATTTCCAGACAGCTATTTTCAATTTTTTCAAAGACTAACACGATTTTCCGAGAAATGAGAGCAAAATAGCTCATAAAATTAAGAGTTAACCCTCGAAAAGACGCGAACTCGATTTCGTTTTCCTTAGTAGTTTTACCGATTAAAAAAAGCAAAGGCTTCTAATCAATCAATGGATTTTATTAAAAATCACAGATAGCATGATGTTTTGAAACATTGTTGGGAATGAAGTGAAGTATTTGTCGCCATTTCTTTCTGTTCGGCACCACTTTCTATAAAATTATAAATTCTTTTTAAAAACAGCTACCAATTTGACCATAACTAACTGATCAAATATGCCATCAAAAGAAGAGAAAATCGTTGTATTATTAACATAGATACCGATACGAGGAATGATGACATCCGGAAGGTCGTTGATGGAAATAAGCTGCAAAGTATGTCCAAGGTTTTAACCATCGGGTCTTCCGCATTAATGTAAAAATGATTCATAAGAGCGATCGTTCAAGACAACATTTATTTAATGATTTGATAAGATTAAATGAATTAAATCAAAGATATCCTCGAGAAATACCATAATCCTTCAACTTGTGACGGAGATCATCAAGGTAAATCTTGTCAAACTCATTCTAGATATCTAAAGCAACACTCCGAGTTTCACCATTCAAATCTAATGATTGACAGATTGATTGATATTTTGAAGGATCAGATTTTCCATTTTAGTTCTTAAAGACCAGAGACAGAATTTCCAAAATGTAAGGGAGCATGAAGCAGCAAGGAATCTTTTGTGGATTTCAGAGAGAAAACTATCCAATTCAGGAGTCCATGTTGTTTTATGATAAAAAAAATGGATCTATGTTATCTTGTATGATAAATGATTCCGTTAGGATATTATTTGAGAATGATTTTAACTGTTCTAGTAGTTGCGTTAAAAAAACAATGTTTCCCATCATTTGGAAAAATGACAAAATTATTTTTAAAGACCCCTTCGAAAAGATAAGAAACTTTGTTGATGCTGGTTTAATTCTGACCACAATAATTTCGGTAGGTCCAGCAATTGGGGCAAGAAATTGCTTCTTAGTTCTAACGCTTTCAAAATGAAACTTCGGCCTTTTAATCACCTTAAAGAAGATTGTTGGGGCAGAGAACCATTGCTCGTTCTTGGGTTAACGTTTTCCACTGACATTAAGTGGAACCATTATGATGAATTAATTGTTACAACTGCCTCTTGGAAATCTGGTTTACTGTCTTGTTATAGACACTTTTTCTCAAGAGGATCTTTATTAAAACTTTCTAATTCTACCATTCGACCAGACATTGAATATTAATATCACATCTGGTCTGGTGTTTCTACTATGTATTTAGAGAGTTTTGGTAAAATTCAAGGAAGAATCTACAATGTTTTTCGTACGTATTGGCACCTAGCTCTCAGCCACATTCACACTTTCCACACCTGTACACTAGATTCTCTGTATCAAAATTAAGTTTAATTTTAAAATATAAAATCATTTTCTTTGAATGTGTTTACTAAATTAGCTTCCAATATATATTTTTTAATTTTACTGAAAAAACATCTTTGCAATAGAATATGGTAAAATGGCGTCAAACATGAGAGTGAAAGATAAGGAATGAATATATACTTGAACGATAAGGAACAAATTTATACTTGAGGAAATTAAGATTTCTGAATTCAGCTGTCGACTCTGCTTTCCAAGTTTTCGAAAAAAATGGTTTAAAATTTGATTTGTGTTTTCGAGGTGTTGCAAATTTATCTAAACTAGGTTCTATGTAAGTCTTGTAAAATTAATATCTCTATGCTTTTCACAAGGGAAGCCATCAGCTTATTAAAATGATGTTTTGTTTGCTCTATTTTTAATGGTTTAGTTTCTATGGTGAGTGAACAAAACATCCAAAAAAACGGTAAAATAGAAATTACCGCCATTATTAGAAGTGTATAACACGATAGAAATTAGAAATAAAATAAAAATTGAAATGTGATTACTCTATAGTGTTACCAAATATTGATTTAGTATATTCTTAGAATGCAAAGTTATGAAGTTCCAAATTTTGAAATCGGCAAAAATTAGCAATAAATTTCAAGAAGATTTAACTCCTGAACAAAGATTTTAAGAATGGTAAAAATTTAGGGAATTTAGTTTCTCATAGGTGGATAAGAGAGAGACAGGATATAGAAATAAAAACTGCTTGATGACTGCCTGTTGCAGGACTGAAGATCTTCAAATCATGAGTTACTACTCTTTTCGGTATTTCAAAGAGAGGACACAAAGAGAATAAGAACATTAGTGGATTAATATTGAAACCAAATTTTTGAAAGTCGTTTTTCCTTCTTCCTCTCACTTCCCCTACCCACCCCGATGTCCTCTATATAAAGCTCGCAAAATACGTATACAGATATGGCTAGTAGATCAACTGATGTGTGAAACTCATAATCATCGTATGTTTATTTCTGCATCCACACTGATTTTCTCTGTGGCATGGAGAAATTTTCCTAAATAATATGGAAAACCCATCCACACATATACCTATATAGGGCGCGATAGGTAAATTGCTGCTATTTTACATATTTAATTTCGCGCATGCGCCTTGCTTGTTTTTGATGTTGTCGACAGCACAGTATACTAGGGTCAGTTGGGCAACCTTTGTGAAAAAAAAGTAACATGACACAATTCACTCCTCCAAAAAATTGGAAATGCCAAGCTGCTTGGTATTCCCGCCGGAAGCTCCAATACAAATATTTCAGGGTGGTTAGGATATGATATTGTGGCACCATGCATCCTGACGATTTGAAAGAAATATTTATAGATATATGATTTGCTTTTTTACGGTTTATCAACCATTTGAGGATTATTTAAGGCCGAAAAAATATTTTAGTTTTTAAGAATAATTCTTTTTCTTGCATTCAAGCGATTTGGGAGAAAGAAAGAGAAAACGAAGAAGAAAGAAAGAAAAAGTAATACGAGACGGGTCATAGGCGAACACACACACACACACACACGGCTTAAGAGACAGAAATGAGGAGGAAAAAGGTTATTGTTGATAGGTATCAGATGTCGAAAATATCTAGGTCACCTACGAACAAGCGTTGACCGATTTCCGCTTGTCCACGAAAAATGGAATTTTGTTATCAATGGATGTCACCAAAAAGAAGAAATCCATTGTTGAACATTGACGAAACACAGACAGTCTTGGCTGGGTGTGGAGAATTCAAATCCCACACAAGTAGTTCTCACTGGCTAAGTTTTTTCTTTTTGACAGAATAGACTTTTGCCTTGCGATAATAAAGATTTTTTGTTATCAACACATGAGCCGAAGGAAATGAAATATTTTTATTTTTGCTTTAGAGACGCCAAGTTGGCTAGTAAGATTTCTTTCTTAGGCCATGTCCAATTAGCGATAAACTGCTTGACAAACGCCACGTGTTAAAACCAAGAGTGTCACCTCGGCCGCTCATGATAAGGGCGATTTAATTAATTTTTTTTTTTAGCTAAGCCAGGTATTTCTTTCCCAAAACAAAGCCACGGGTTGTTCACGCCCGACCAAGACGTCATTGGCCAAGTGGATCACATGACGCACGAAGGAGGAGGAAAGATACCCGACCAGGACCTCATTGGCCGAGAATGGTCACGTAACGCACGAAGAAAATCAGTCGACGCCTCTATCCAGAGTGTAAATATGAGAAGCCGATACGAAGAAGTGGGGAAGGCAGTGCACGCCTCTCACAAGCACGGTAAGAGAGTGGGAGTGAGAAAAGAGTTACCAAAAATGGAAAAGAGTGGAAAATCCCTAACCAGAAATAAGAAGGGTAGATACGTATTTAGAATTATCGAAGAACCCCCGACGCCAAACAGACCCACCCCAGTTTTGACGGCGTCAATAAAACGATGCCCCACCAGACAGAAATCAGTTGAGCCCCGGACGGCAGGCAGAGATGAGTGCCCAGTGTTGAAACCACATCAAGATAGCTGACCAAGATTCACGCACACTTTTGGACTCTTCTTCAACCAAGAACAAGTAGTTTGAAGAGCGACTTAGAACCAGACCACAGAAATATGTTTTTCGACTTTCGTCCAAAGACACACCGAAACACAAATTTCTTAGAGAGCAGACAACTTGAAGCGTTAAAGTTTGCCTAGCGAAAGCGTCGTGCCACAATCCACAGAACGGGTCGGGAAGTAGACATAGTCCTATGTACCAAACAAATAGACATAAAAAGTTTGTTACCTTTTTCTTTGATACTTTGAACTTTGTGAGTTTTCATTTTATTTTCTTTTATACATATTTGTGTGTTATCACCCCCGTTGAACTCAACCCCTGTTGATCTCGTCTGTCTAAGATCAATTCACAACGTGGGTAGGCAGACTGGAGATCAGTGCAGTTACCCTGGTAATTAGGCGTTGGAAGTAGGTTGGGAACGGCGAGGCTGGTATCAATCTAACCAGATTCCTACCCGAATCACCAAAGGGTTAGAACGTCACGTTTGGAGCAGCGACACCCGGACGGAGCGGCGAGGAGCGAACAGCTGACGCCGCGGCGAAGACATCACATATAGCCATTCCAAATGATGGTGTTTGGAGGGATCACTAGTGATGGTGACGTTATGCCTCCATTCATCTTCCCACAGGGCCTCATAATCAACACAAAGACTTACATCAAGTGCCTAGAGGTAGTGCTGCCCTAGATTAAATAGGTGGCCGCTGGAAGACCCTAGATTTCGCAACAGTATTCTGCACCACACCACACAAGCAGGAGAATGGATGGCAGACTATTTCTGCGACCACATCAATCTTCACATCTGGCCATATAATTCCACAGATTGTAAGCTCCTTAATTATTACGTGTGGGGCGAACTTGAGCGAGAGACCAACAAAACTCCCTGTAACACAAAAGATGAACTGAAGGCAAGGATTATGGCATTATTCAACAAATTAAAGGAGACCTTCCAGAAAAGTTGCAAGAGATTCTGAAATCGTCTGGAGGCCGTTGGTGAAGCCTAAGGCGAGTTTATTGAATGAATGTACTCTACAATATGTCAAGTTATTTTTGTGCAATTTTGGCAAATATATCTCTTGAAAAGAGATGTCAGTGTTATTTTCATTTTTGCATAATTCAGACAACAATTTATCCATTGCAGATTCTCTGTGTTATATATGTATATAATAATGGACTCTCCCGTCGGTTTCGACGTATGAGGATCTGACAGCTTAGTTGATTCAGTTATGAAATTTTGTGCGATAATCTTAAATGGCATTTAAGACCCGCTAGTGATTTACAAAGGAGACCACATATGGAGTAAGTGTGAGGATTGTGAGATGAGACCACTGTAAGAATGGCTGACCTTTTAGATCTTGCTCTCGCTTCTTGAAGATGATTCAGACAAGCAGATTAAAAACTGCCGAGTCCACTAAAAAACGTTGATCTCCATTCTACCCGCTCCAAGTCTAAGGGCTCAATGGTGTTATGTGGTATATTGACAGCTGATAAGTTGTTTTTCAGCTTGTCTTTGTATCTTAGCCATGGGCGTCCTACATTCCTGTAGCCCTGATCTAACTGGCTGTACATTATGATCTTGGGTATCCTACCATCAGACATTCTCAAGATATGATCAATCAACCGTAACTGTATGAGAAAAGTTTCGATTCCTCCAATATTACACCTGTTAAACAGGTCTAGGTTAGATGTCCTATTTTGAAGGTTAACTCAACAGATTCCACGCAGACAGCTTTTAATATGTGTGTATGTGTGTGTATGTGTTTGTGTATATGTGCATGCATGCATGTATGTATGTATGTATGTATGCATGCGTGCATGCATGTATGTCAAGGTGAAATAGTGGAGAAAACGTAAAAGAGATGTCATAATAATTGAAGATAATATATTTTAAAATTTGACACGTAAATGTTTAGGTTTTCTGAAACTTTAAATGCAATTAATTAGATTCTTGCAGATAATTTGCTACCACTAATATATTTTTCGTACTCTGTCCGATCTTTGAAGTCCCATGGTTACTAGTTTATCTTCATTATCTTCAGTGTAACTGAAATTTTCTTAATGTGTATGACGCTGATATTAAGAATCAGTAAAAGGCCAATTCATTGATATTGTCAGATTTGATTTGATTTGATTTGTTTTACGGCATATCAACCTCAATGGGTTATTTAATGCCGACAGCTTTTTTTTTTCCTGGTAATATTTTTCTTTTGTCAAAATCTATTTCTGTTAATATTTTTTCCTCAAAAATGTATAGCTGGTAATATTAATTTTCCAAAAACGTATAGCTAGTAATATTATTTTTTCAAAACATGTATAGCCTGTAACACTCTTCTTTCAAAAACGTATAGCTGGTAATATTATTTTTTCAAAAACGTATTATCAGAGGTCTTGCTATTGGACTTAGTTTATCGTCTTACCCAGGATGTAGATGTAGTTAATCGTCATACCCAGGACGCGGATGTAGTCTGGGTGTTAACTATTTGCCCATACCTTGGACTCTAACAGGTGCCATCACCTCGGGTCAGAGTGGACCTGGGAACACCAGCAATTAAGAGGTGTTTCCACGCTCCTCAAAACCTCCTGATCAGATCCCTTGCTGTTGGACGTAGTTTATCGTATTACCCAGGACACGGATGTAGTTTATTGTCATAACCAGGACGCGATAATGTTAGACTGGGATCATCCAATTTCTTCTTTTTTTTCAACTTTACTATTAATACAAACATTAACACTCAGTTAAGTGCACAAATTACATTGATAACATTCTTCACATTTATGCGACTCTCAATGCACACGCTAAAAGCGATGGAAATCAACTGTCTGAGATATAAGGTGAACAATTTTGTATCGATAGTATATAATTAGAACTAACATATGGGAACAAGAAACAAGGTGTTATTTTCTAAACTATATCATGGAAAAAATAATAGTGTTACGGAGATCAGCAAAGAAGGAAGTACTGAATATTTCTCGGCCTGTCCGAAAATGGTAATTGTAACACTAGTATTAACCATTTCTTTACAATTACTCAGTATCAGAATGTCTTCTGAAAAACTTGTGTCATGTTCTTAAATAACCTTGTCAGATTGAAACGTTCATATAGATGTCATGCATGGTACAAAAACCGTTCAGAAATATCTAAGCTGTCAGTTGTATAGAACCGTTTTCTGGTTTAAAATGGCTTTGAGCAAGTGAAGACTGTGGACCTTGACAAATATCATCTTCATTGTAGACATTTAGCATTCATTGACTGAGCAGCCAGTACTACTTTTGGTTGGAATATATAAAATATTTTGATTAAAAATAAAATTCAGGGAAATAGTTTTCTCGCTTTTTTCATCGTTGATGGGGTTTCCATCCTCCTCTTTTATTTGAAATAAAGTGGAAAATCTGCATCTAAAAATTATGCTATTATTTTCTCTTTCGAGTTACATGTGGTATCCAATTTAATTGTTACGGCTGTTGGTAATTCTGAAGTGATGTGGTTTCTGTTATTTCAGACAGTCCTTTTTTTGTGCTTCTGTAGCGCCAGTCTAAAATGAGGGTGGTATTTGCCAAGGTACACCACATTGTTCTTATAGTAATGCTTTCTGGTAAAATATACGGCGTGTCTTAAATTGCGCAAACGAATAATAGTTGCGAAATGTTAAGCAACAATCTTTTGATTCCACATTTTTTAGGATGATATTTTCTTTATACACCCTTGTGTGAATTAATTGAAACAACCACTGTAGTCTGCTTTCTTTCACCATTTGGTTAGTTTTACACCTACTAGATGAAAGGTTGTACTTGATTTCTATTTTTTCCCTTAGATTAGATCATTTGCAATGGTGTACATTAATATAATTCTATTTTTGGGGTGTATGGTGAAATTTGTTAAGCTTTGAAAAATATTGCGTCATCCGTGATTCCATCAGATTTTATCACGCCCTGACACTATTTTCTCGGCTATCGATTAGTTGTCCAACTGCCATTGTCTGTTATAGACGTTACTCCGAGGAAGCGTACGAAAATTCTAACGCTGCACAAAACTAATTGACAAGCCTTAGCAGGAAGCAAATCAAAAGTATAATAGACTGGCCCTGAAGTTCTCCTGATTTAAATCCAATCGGGAATCTGTGACCAATATGGAAGGAACAACTTGGTGGGATGCATATACGAAGTACTGCCATGTGCACTGTGTCATGTTTCGTTGGAAAATACGGAAAAAATAAATAACTGAATTATTCGTTTTGATTCGATTAATTTGTACAAGGGTGTATATCGTCCCGTGAAGGACATCCATCTTTTGCAATTCTTTTGTAAGAGGGACAAAATATTCTTAATGTCAGCCTCTTAAATTAGAAGATTAATTGACTAACACTGATTGATTAATTTTTAGAGATGCTCCAATATATCGTGTATTGTTAGCCTTAGCCTAAGTCAAAAATCTCAGAGGCGGTTAATTGCTGTATAGATGTAGAAAGTGAACCTTAATTATTTTTGCCTTGTTACAGAAAGCATCTGGGCAGCAGTATGGTAAAATGTCGTCAGATATGAAAGTGAACATGAATCATAATTTATTATACGGAAAAAAAAACACTTCATCAATCAGCTCTTATTGAGGCGTGTTGAATGTTTATGGAGACAGAATAGTAAGTGCAGTTAGGCAGAGGAAATGAATTTTAGAAATGGTGTTAATGACGTATTTAAAAATCAATGTTCTGTGTGAGGTTTAAGTCTTTTGTGCATCGTTAATGAAACTGTATCGTCAATGGTAGAGACTAGATGCGTTTTTTAGCTGAAAAAGAAAATGTTCAATCCAATTTATCTGTTTTATTTTCCGTAGGAATAACTCGGACTCATTACTTTTGGTTGCCTTTTATATCGTAGTCGCTATATTAGTCCATGCAGTAAAAATAATGTATAAATGTAGTCATGTGCTTACATCCTTTGTAGATTTTATTATCATAGCACCTCCCTTGGTCTGATTGATCAGAATCTTTGATATGAGAGGATTGGTGTCGCTTTCATAAAACTACCCGAGAGACACCGCAATGACTTCACGATAATTGTTAAGAGACCGTTTAACCTGCGTTATACGAATGCAGTGATAAGTGAATAATAAAATTGATGGGCTTTAAACATTTGCTGCCTCAGCATATATGCAATCAGCAAATTGAATAAAAATGCTTTGATTAATTAATTTGATTTAATAAATCCTGTCTGTGATATCATGATTTCCGTTGTGTGACGCTCGAATCTGTCCGTCCCAGAAGATGATTTAGCTTCTAGCGCACCAGGCCAGGGTTATGAAGATATTGGGCTACCTTTACGCAAGATTTCCCTCTCAGCATTGCCGGTAAATCCAGCAGCTGCAGTAGTTGCCAGAAAGCAATATCGTATATCATAAAACTCCTTCAGGGGCTCAACTCCAGATTTGAGCAAGGTTTATTATTTAGATACATTTCCTCTAGAAGATACCCAATATACTTAAGCAGTATGAAAGTTGAGGGTTTTTTTCTTATATTTTGTCTGCATCTTTTAATCAAAACTGGAAGAAAATAAAATTTTGTTTTTTCATAATGCGCAGTGAACAAAAAAGATTTTATCAATATTTGAACTTGGCAGAGTTATTTCCCCTTTCAATTCAAATAAATGTTAAACTGCGCCTACCGCCTGCCATGATTTACATAAACAAATAATAATCAAATTTTCGAGGCTGATAATTCGTGAATACGTTTGGAGTAAGCCTCAGAAAAAGACATCTGAAAATTCTAGGACATATAGGGAGGAGAGAGGGCTTGGAGTAATTGATAAAAGCGAGTAAACTGCCGAACGAAATTGTGTAAGTGAAAGGAAGAACAAGAATTGGTGAAAACACACACTTTACTAAAAGGATATGATAGATGTGGAGAGCGATGTTAGCCCACGTCTTGAAGAAACATGGTAAACAGAATTAGAAGGACAAAATGAACCATGATGATGGATACTGTTTCGGGAATACCTCCGAGTGAGTCCACCCAGGTTATTTATGTGTGCATCTACAATGGGTCCCTGGTTCTCTGCCTACTAGTCATCCTCTAAACGAACCAAAAATTAAATCAAATTGAAAACAATAGACCCCAGATATACGATCTCATTAAACCAATGTAAGAGGTCTATGATCTAACTTTCGAGAAGTTGAACGCCATCTTCATTCTAAATCTGACCCTCTGTCCCTCTTTGAAACAGGTATCAATGCCTCAATAATATTGCAGGAGCCCACAATCACCCATTATAAACAAATACTACCATCTAAATCGTCACGGTTACGGACTCGGTGTCTACATCAAGGACGGGTTTGCCTGTGACAGGGACAGAGAAATCGAGGACCCTAATCTCCTGTATATATATATATATATATATTATCGCGTGGCATTTATCCATAGCACGGCATTAGTCTTTACTCTGTATCGTCCTCAGGATGAAGGGTCAGTAATCTTCGATTGAATGTCAGTGAGGATTTTTAGAGAATTTTCCTCGGCCAAGTTTCGCATATGCAGTGACTTCAACGTTCACGGCAAATAGTGGTTAGTCCACCGTAACAAAACCGATGAGTAAGACAGATAATTGCAGATAACTTCTCCATCGTATATGAACTCTGTTCATTAAAGAACCCTCCGCCCCGCCGATACCAGGATGCGACGAGACAGCAGGCCAACCGCCTCGACCTTTTTCTTACATCCTGCTCTGACAAATACTTAGAAAAAGTTTTAGCCACAATTGTCCATTTAGTCTGCAAACCATGACATCTGATTTAACCTTTCATAGATTGTTTTTTTTTTTTTTCGCTATGCAGAGGCAGACTGGGACGGAGTTTGGTCCTACTGCTGCTATAATCTTCGAATGGATATTTTCTGGAATGGAGTTTTTAACTCCCCCACACACACACGCCAAAAAATTCCAGAATCTGTGAGATCTGACCATTACTGCCTTCAGAACAGTCCGAAAATCGCTGTAAGATATTCCTAGAAAATCCAATGTGCGGTCTGTCTAGTCTAAGGTTGAAAATAAACTGGATCACAAGAATTCTGGAAGATCAGCTACCAAATTGTGAACAGAACCAAAGAGGTTCATATCATCCTCGACAGGCAAACTGAAGCATTTCCCCTCGATCATTGCATCAAATTCAACATTAGACGACAAATTTCATAATCTCCCGCCTCTTCCCACGTCTCACTGAGCACAATCTCAATAATATACTCATTTCAATAAGAGAAATCTCTCGACTCCCAAAAAGCGACTGGCCCAGACAAAATTGCACTGGACGTTCTTAAGAATATCAGCCCTAATTATCTCGAACCTAGCAAAGTTATTTAATTGCTGTTTGAAAGAGAAACCTTTCTCAACCAAGTGGAACATGGCAAGCATATGGCCGGTCTTCAAGAACGCAGACAACCGATCTTTCCTCCTCCCAGTAAGAACCCATTAGACTCCGCAGGATCATCAGTAAGCTTTTTGAGGCCTTAACTAACAAGAAGTTCGTCGAGCACCTGGATAAGTACAACCTCATGTGCAACGAGCAGTACGGGTTTCGATCAGACCGATCCACTGATGACGTTCTTACTACCATTATACACAGAATTACTGAGGCCCTCGACAACATACACACTGCAACTACCATAGCATTAGATATCTCTCCAGCTATGGAATCACTGGAAGGGTTTTTTTCTATTATAAAATAATTCCTAACAGGTAGATCCTTGAAGTTAGGAATAAACATCCAGTCCTACGAGTCCCTGGCGGTCAACGCAGGCGTTCCCAAGGGTCGCTTCTCGGATTAAACCTCTTGATGATTTACATAAATGATCTACCTATGAATATACACCGGTCATTTATAAACGCCTATGACGATGATACGATATACATGCGCACCTGTAAAAGTCTTGAAGATCGGAGATTGGCAGCTGATTACTGTTAGGATCTATCAGGAATGTCCCAATAGCAGAAAAAAAATTGACATTTACAGTCAATGCCCCCAAAACTAAACAGGTTTACATTCAAACACTACCGATGACCCCGAACTACCGCCAGTCACGATGAACGGATGTCCACTCGAGAAGGCAACGTGCCTCACACACACACCCAACCTCAAATGGAATTCCTCTATACGATCCATCGCTAAAGATGCAGGTAAAATGTTCGACTCTCTCTACCGCTCAAGTATGAAACTTAATCTTCATGCTATCCTTTTAAACTTATAAGAGCTATTTCAGAACAAAAATGGAGGACTGATGCCGGATTTGGGCAGCAGTCGTTAAAACCTCACTTTTCCAGGGATCCAAAAGCGTTTCCGAGTTCTTTTGGGAAAGATTTATTTTCTATACTCCAACTTCTCTCGCACATGCAGGATATGGCGAGCCTTGTGCTGCTCTACCGCTACTATCATGATAAGTGATCTGACGAACGGCATCTCCTGGTACCACTGCTAGGAATTGCCATGCCACTTGCATAATGGCAAAACACCCACGTCCTCTTCGTATTCCATCGGCAATAAATAAGTTCCACTCAAACAGTTTCTACCCTGTGGAACAGACTCCCGAGCACCACAATCTTAACCTGTTCAAGACTAGAGTTAACCGTTATTTTCTTTTCCTATCCATATTAACTGCTCCTTATTGCATCCCTCTATCTTGAGTGGCCCGAGCCTTGTACAGAGTAAACCTTACTGTAAAAAATAGTCTGACAAATGTGGAACCCAAAGTTTTGAGCACCCAAATGGATCTAGTATCCGTTTGAGAAATTTACTACATACAATTGTGTGTTTATGTATTAAAAGAATAAAGAATTTGATGTGAATGCAGTTGACTTGTTTTTAATTTTAACTCGATAAGCTGACACATTTGCGCATCGATAGTCGTTAAAAGATTCACATTTTAATTATTATTAACCTGTCAAGCTACAATTATTTGTATCGTGAGAGATTATAGGTGTAACTGTGTATATATATTGTTGTTTTCATAACGTATCTAAAACATTACGCGTCACTTTTTCACTTCTCAAGAGGCCGTTTACTGACATGATGACTAACAATTTGTCTTATCCCCACCGTGTTTTTTTTTTTCATATTTTCGGAAAGGTTATTTCTCAGATACTCAGTCGCCGTAAATGACGTGGTTAGCCACTTCTGCTACAAAAAAGTTATTCAACTGATATAAGTGGAGTTGTCTGCAGGCTTCCGTTTCACCTAGCAACGCCGATTGGCTTCTTCGATATGATCAATGACTTAAGTGACAAGCAGTCGAAAAACTATTGCCAAGGTTTCCGTTATTCAGAAAAACTCGTGCCTATCAGTAGAGGCTTTCTCCATGTATGCAAAAGGAAACAAATATATATATATATATATATATATATATATATATATATATATATATATATATGCACAAAAATATAAGATTAAGACAAATCCACGTGCAACGCACTACCGGGGTTTTGACCTAACGATCATGCCATGTGAGTTAGTTAGGATGCGCGTGGATTTTTCCTAATGTTATATTTAATAGCAGCTCTAGAAATTCATTTTTTCCTGAATTGAGCACTTTTAAAAATCTATACACTATATTGACATGACTCTAGACTTGTCTACTATTTTTCTTTTTACTAACCGCATTGAGAACACATACGTTTACACCTCATGCATACATTTAACGATTATTTACTTGCTTGCCTGCGTATGCACATCAGCACACGCTTACACGCCTGCTTATATTTGGCCGTTTAATTTATCCACACTACAAATTTGTATATATATTTGTATATATATATATATATATATATATATATATATATATATATATATATATATGTGTGTGTGTGTGTGTGTGTATATATATATATATATATATATATATATATATATATATATATATATATATAATATGACAGCATTTTATCAAATGTAGTCGGTCTGATGAGGCAGGTAGATTTATCTGTTGAAGTAAATTTATAACCGATTATATGATGAATATTTAAGTCTTTCCCTCATTTCTAGTGAAAATACTTCCTTGAAATACTTCCTAAAATCTACGGATTTGGTATATTTACTTAAATATTTGTATCTATAAAATGGATGTATAAACACACTCACACACACAAATACACACACATGGTGGGGGAAATGTCATCGTACTGACGCAAACATCGATGTATGTTCATACGTCTACTTGAGCACGCAGACACATATACATACTTGGTTGTCTGTCTGGATTCACACATATATAAACATATGTGGGCAGTTTCGGATATGGCATATGAATGTATATGGGTGGTGTTGTGTCTATACATACGCATCTGTATGTTGAAATTCAAAGATTGGGGGTGTAGCGAACATTTCGTGAATGAATCGTGAATGTGTACATGTCATATTATCTATTTCCACTGAATAATATTTCATCGCGTGTGTGTATATACGCGTGGTGGGGTTTGTGTAAAATTATGATAGGGGATTTATTTGTTATATTTAAAGCTGGTTAATTGTTTCTTTTTGATGACTGTGTATATGTAACAGGTAGAAATTTGTAATTCTTGTTATATGTATTGATTTATTTTGGTATCATTCCTGATAATAGGTATTCTGTATAAAATTATGATAGTTGAAGATTGCTATAATTTTTAATTTTTAATTTACGAAAAAAACATTATTGTTATTATATTAAAGCTGGTTATTTCTTTGTTTTTTTATGACTGTGTATATGTGACTTGTAGAAATTTGTTTGTAATCCTTATTGGTTATTTTCATGGTGGTATTAAATATGCTGGGAGAGGGGGTAGTTTACATTAAAAATTATGTGTGTGGTTTGTGTGATATTATTGCTACTTTTTCGTGTAGGCAAAGTAGGCATTTTTTTGTAATGCTGTTGTAGGCAGGGGCTTTTTTCAGTATTTCCCAACTTATTGTTGGTGTGATATTTTTGTCTTTTTGCTGCCATATGTATGTAGAGAGTGTAGTGCTGTTCGAATATTTCCTGTTGGTGAATGAAAGGTTGTGATTGTTATTCCTCATCTTGAATGGATCTTCGGTGGCACCAATGTAGTGCAATATGTTGTTGTTTGCACTTACCTTGGCCTTGTATATTGTGTTCGTAAGTTGGCAATTTCCCTGGAGGACATGTTGTTCTGTTTCTGCAGTTGCATATTGGATCCTTGGTTTCATTTTTTTGTAGGTTGTCACAGATATATATATATATATATATATATATATATATATATATATATATATATATATATATATATATACAGAAAGCTTTCCGCACAACCAAGTCAGAATCCGTCAAAATTTTTTTTAAAGTATGTAACCTTTGTTTTTTTTTTTAAATATTTTGGGCTTGACACACATACACGCAAACATCTCTCTCTCCCTCTCTCTTTTCTTTCTTTCATATATATATATATATATATATATATATATATATATATATAAATATATATATATATATATATATACATCTTCAACATATATATATTTGGTCTTACACTTAGCATAAAGAAAACTGAAGTAGTGCACCAACCTTGTCCTACTCCGAAGGAAATCTGTGGGGATAAAAAACGAACCAGTCTACAAATTTCTAGAAAGACCATTGAAAGTAGAAGACAAAGCCCTGAACTATGTAAAGTCTTTCACCTATCTTGGTAGCAAAGTCAATTACAGTGGAACTTTAGATGATGAAATTATGCATCGGATTGCTAAGGCTACCAGTGCTTTCGGGAAACATCGTCATCGCTTGAGCGGGGTATTCGACTGGATACGAAAATTCGGGTTTACAGAGCTGTTGTACTTGCCATACTTTTGTACGGTTCAGAGTCGTGGATTCCATACAAGTACCATATACGCCATCTGGATGTTTTCCTTAAAAGCTGTCTGCGTGCAACCTGTGGAGTTAACCTTCAAGATAGGACATCTAACGTAGACCCGTTTAACACGTGGAGGAATCGCGTCTTTTCTCATACAGTTTCAGTTACGGTTGATTGGTCATATCTTGAGAATGTCTGATGACAGGATACCCAAGATCCTAAAGTACAGCCAGTTAAATCAGGGCTACAGGAATGTAGGACGTCCATGGTTATGATACAAAGACAAGCTGAAAAGCAACTTGTCAGCTGTCAATATACCACATAACACCATTGAGCCCTTAGACTTGGAGCGGGTTGAATGGAGATCAACGTGTTTTATTGGACTCAGCAGTTTTCAATCTGCTTGTCTGAATCATCATCAAGAAGCGATAGCAAGATCTAAAAGGTCAGCCAGTGTAACAGTGATCTCATCTCACAATCTTAAGTCTTGCTCCATATGCGGCCTCCTTTGTAAATAACTAGCGGGTCTTAAATGCCACTTAAGATTATCGCACAAAATTTCATAACTGAATCAACTAAGCTGCCATATCCTCATACGTCGAAATCGACGGAAGAGTCCTTTATATATATATATAAGCCCAGTATGCTATTATATAAATATTTCGTTACATATTTTCTATCGACCGTAAATCCGTTCGTTTCAAATACGTCATTATCGAAATAACAATTTGTACACGTGCGTATGTATTGTTAGAAATCCTCTCCTCTTCAGTTGCACTCATTGACCTATATGCAAATATATATGCATATATTCCTCTACACTATATATATATATATATATATATATATATATATGATATTAATCTTTTTTACGTCTTTCCTAGAGATCATATTCTCTTACTTGTGACAATGTCTATTGAATAATCTGCAGAATAAACAGTCCAACAAGTACCATCCATCTTCTCTAGATGTCTAATAAAGCCAACTTTTTCTAGCCACTGCAACACAAGTTTCTATATTTGATTTCGAACAAAAATCACATCTCTTATTCTTCCAGCTATATATACTTTCATCTGTCTTTCCTCCCATGTTTTCTTTCCAATATTTTTCGTTTTAGTAGAGCCTTGTGACTTACATTGTTTTTCTTTTCCTCGACATTTTTTTTCTTTCCGGTTTGTTTCCTTCCTCATCTCATACATTCTCATTTTTTAGGATTCTTTTCTGTTTATACTGTGTTACATATAATTCTTTATTTTTAACTTTTTAAGACGTGACATTTTCCAACAAACATCTCTTATTTCCTTTAGTTTTTTTCTTCGAGAAAAAAATTACGAATTTCTTTTATTATTCTTTTAATTACAGACTCTTATTTTTCTTTCAATAAAACTTTGTTCCAATATTTCTACCCCTTCTTTCTTGCTTAATCTCATTCTTTAGTTCAATTCGATTCTTTATTCATAATTTAATATCACATACTTTTATTCTTAGCATTTTGTTCATATTTCTTACTTGATTTTTTGGTTTCTTTTTCATTAAAATTAAGTTCTTGCTTCTTCAAAAGTCGTTTCTTTTTTGGTCTCTTTTATTCTTTTCTACGCTTTCTATTTACCTATTCTTTCATCAGCTTCTCTCAGGTCTTTATTTCTGCAAAGTGTACGTGTGGTTTTCATTTAAAACTTTCAAACTCTTCTTTATTCATCTTAATCTACTATTAATTTTCCTTTACTCGATTATGTCCCTTCCATATTATTTTACTCCCTATTGTCTTTCCTTCATTTCCACTGTACATGCTTTCAAGCGACTGAAATTACAGCGAATTTAGTTTCACACATGCGTAGGCCATGCTGTTTACCTTCATATCTAGTCGAACAATTACTCTTCATATTTTCCAGTGAATTACTGCAACTGTTCAATTACTGTTTATGAAATTCTTCAGTGTTCATGTATTGTGCTAATTATTCATTAAGCTTTTCCACTAGTTATTGCTGAATAACACACAGAGGTTTTCTAATTCTTTCAGCATTCGCCGCGGTATTCATACTCTGATTATTTTTATTATTATTGTAACAGCAGTAATTTTCTTGTCTGAAAAGTTCTTAGATTTTTTTTTCTTTTTATCAAGAGAAAGACGAAAGCAACTACACAGCTTATTCATGTTTCTAAATGCCTAAAATAAATACAATACTTATATTTATCCCCGAATTACTTCACGCTGTCATTCCTGCTATGTCTTTACGATTCAAATTATACTAAAAATGGAGCAATGTTGCTATATTGTCACTGGAGATCCTAAACACATCAGTTTCAAACATTCATAGATTTCAAAATCTTTTATACCTTCTTATAGGAGGAATATTTATTCTCTACTTTATGGCTTCTTTTATAAAGATACAACGCTAATATGTATCGCTATGTCCATGAAAAAATGCTCAATTTTTAACATCAATGCCCGTTCTTTAGGTCCACCGACCTAGGTCTACAGAGTCTATTCAAAATTATTTTCTTCGTAGTAGTTTTTCTGAACAGTTATATCTTCAATTTTTCAAGTCAATGGTCATTCTTTATACACCCTCATTATCATCATGATATTCTATTCATTGCCTCCTGTGTATTACGGTAAATTACATCCTGCAGCTAGGCCTCTGCCCGGAAGGTTTCGAGAAGCACGGAACCGCCTCCTATTTGGTGTCGTTACCAGTCCCATTCTGATCTGGGGTTGTAGCACCTGTTAGGGTGCCAGATATTGGCATTTATACTTAACTTCCAAACTGGGTTCAAAACACTATGAAAGTATAAAAATAGATTTTTACAGTATCAACAATACATTTTCGAAAAAAAATACTAGCAATATATTTGACTGTCTACAGAAAGCGTCTTTACAAAAAATCGAACCTATATTTGTCGGCATTAAATAACCCATTGACTGGTATGCCGTAAAACAAAATAAACCAAACCAAACCTCACATCATTCATCATATTAATTTTAACATCAACTCTCTACTGTGACTGGCTCTCGAGCATTGAATTTGTTGAATGTTATTATAATAAAATTTTCTGTCAACTGATTTTAATAAGATGCTGACAAAATTTAAATAATACATAACACTAGGTAGTTTCTATTAGAAATATTGTTTCAAAATATGAAATTATTTCTATTTATATAAAATAGAAATAATTTATTATCTGTCTATATTTCTGAGATGAGGTGTTATGTACACTATTTACATTATTCGGACTATTTTCCTCATTTTTGTCGCCATATTTATTACAACGTTTCGGCCCTTGTACGCTCTGGTCTTCTTCAGATTGCTGGAATGTCGAACTAAACCCTTTATTTCGCTCACTGGTGTAGACTGTTCTAATTCCACGTGCCATGTCTAATGGACGTCAGTTATCAGTTATCTCTTGTTAGTTCCTCTCTCCAAGTTCTCGACTGCCTTAACCAGGTATTGAACTCACACTCTTTGGGTCCTGTCACTGGATCTAACTAACGCCTTTGTGACCTTGAGGACACATGACACAGTGAGAAATCATTCAGGCAAAGGCATAAAAATCAATAAATATTTACTGCACCAAAAATGAAATTATGTTTAATATCATTGATGTTATTTTTGGATCAGTTAGCGTATTTATATCAATGTCTTCATCTTTGTTGTTACTATGATGACATTTCTGCAGTTATGATATCCGGCCTTCTTCAGATGTCAGATGTCACCAGGTAAGTTCCTGGGAATCTGTACTTGGCTTATTTAGTAAAACTATTGACACCAGACCTGTTTCCACTTAGTATAAGCCTGTATTACCCCGCCCAGGGATTGAACTCACAAATACCAGATCGACGAATCAAAGCTTTAATCCCTTATGTTATCGTTCAGTGGGACAATCCGGAATCTAGAACTTAAAACCTAAAATTATCTTTTATTAATAAAAAAAAACATATAATTACTGTAGGCGAATTATTTTGAATAAAGGAATCTTCAAATTTCTCTTGCATCCATAATTTTTATTCATTCCATCTCCATGCGGGTTTGTTAAATTATTTTATTCCAACTGGAGGTTGAATTCAGTTCGTCAATTCCATTTTACGTGATGCCAAACGCGTGTCGACTGAAAACTACCGTGATATATTTTTTAAAATGAATACATGCTTACATAGTTGCCTATAATTAGTGCGTTTCAGCTTCAAGCAATATAAAGATAAAAATGTCTACTTGTAGGCCACATGATTGTTCATCTCCGATAAACTTCAATGTTCTTTGCATCGTTCCATTTGATGCTTCACTATTGATTTCATTCAACGATGATTCAGTATTGATTTCTCTCTATTTTTGTCAAATCAACCACGCATTTAGTTGTCTGGCCGAATTTATTTGATTAAATATTTTTCATTAGTAGATGTAGCTTTCCTATTATTGACACTTGATGTTACGCTTTTCGTGTTAAACAAAACGGGTGATGCTTTCTGAACGTGCATCACTTGGCTGACGATAGAAAATCAATAAATAATAAGTCTCTATCGAGTTTCATAAATAATTACATAAAAAGTTTTCAAATGGGGAGGGGGTCTTCATTATTCTCTCATTTTACATTCATAGTGATCTAAGGAGTTCGATTTAAATCGATAGCCAACAAACTAGGTCGTACGTTAGCATCATCCCATGTGTCCTCAAGTGGGTTTTGGTTGCACATATATAAAAATACACAAGGCGATACACAAGCCTCCCCGTTGTTTCCATCTGACATGGAATAACTATGCCACGTCCATTATGTAGTAGGAAGAATCATTTTTCTTAAAATCATTACAGTTCAATGTCAGATTCTGACGCCATCCAATATATTACTGCCGACGTTTTCATTGTAACTCTAGCTGAGATGGTTACCGGATACTATGCTTTGCCAAACGGAAACAAGTGATTTGGTCCAGGGTCACATACGTCTTAAAATTTCATGGTATTTTCGCGTATGTAACAAAATCGACTAGAAATGGAAAACTTGATTGTGATTTCTCATTCAATGCATTAATCCATTATAATTGATAATTAAGACAGCCTAGTATTTTGTTTTAATTTATTATTCACTTGCTTGAATATTTTCTGTCTTGGCTCAGGTTGATTTGTTCAATCACTGGTTTTATAGAGTAACGACTGATCAACAGTTTTCATTCGTATCCCAGAACAGCACGACACTGAAACATTTGCTAAAATAATTTCATTTAATATTTCCTCTCGCTTCTCTCAACATTCGTGTTTGGTTTAATTCTTTATATTTTCTGTCTTTCTTCACTGATCTCTCACGATATTCGATTTAGAGTATCAATTTAATTTAATATTTAGAGAACAATTTTTTGGATCTGTTTGTAATTTTACACATTAGCGAACAAAATCTCTCTCTCAATAGCCGAAGCGAAAAAAATTGACAAGAATTATGTTTTTGTTTTTAATTTATTTGGCTACATTTGTTTTTTAAATTTTGAACATGTAATTCTCTATATGAGCATGTAGTACATAGCATATTTTAATGTATTTTCTCCTCAAAACATATGAAGAATTGTTAGAATTCGAGAAAAAATGCAATTTCCATGCATAAATTAAAAATCCTCGATCAATTCCTGAGTGATACTTCGAAGGAATTTGTTCAGCGCGCGAAAGATTCACCTCCTTTTGTATTTTGTCACTGAGTCACCGATGACAAATCTAAGACAATATTTTTCAGGCAACAAGCAATGGGTACATAAATATATTCACAAAACGATATATATATATATATATATATATATATATATATATATATGTGTGTGTGTGTGTGTGTGTATATACATATATATATATATATGCGTATGTGTGCGTGTGTATGTATACATATATACACACATGATATGCATATTAGATATTTTCAGAATGATATATATATATATTAGTTGTCTTCAGAATGTTATATATATATATATATATATATATATATATTAGATGTTTTCAGAATGTAACAGACAGACAGATAGATAGATAGATAGATAGATAGATAGATAGATAGATAGATAGATAGATAGATAGATAGATAGATAGATAGATATTAGGCAAATAGACAACAAAGGGGAAAATCCTTTGTAATGAGAATTTTTCTCTAAAATGACTTGCTCAGTTTTAATATTTTTAAATATGATAGTATGGATGAGAGTCTACTGAATATGTATTTGGCAAGTGTTTTCTTTCAACCTTAATGGTTATATAGCTTCATGTTTAATTAAATCTGATTTCTCGGTGTACGTAAATTATTAAAAACAGTAAATTTAATGATTTCCAGAATTCTAAGTTTGGAGTGCTCTCCAAACGTCGTTCAATGTTCCTTGCATGCAGTGGAGAGTGAAAAAAAAGGCATTTTTATCTGACTATCGGTTTATTACTGATATCTGCAAATGCCGTAATGTTCTTGTCATCTCATAACAAAACACAGAAAGATGCTGTTATTAATATTAACATTTCTAAGTAGACTAACTTATTAAATGTAATAAAATATATTGAAAATCGTTCACAGGTTTTTCGGAAATTTTTGAAAAAGATCAAGATTTTTTTGTAATTTTTTTTAAAAAATTCTTAATATTATACAAAAAAAAAACCTTGATTTCCTGAAATTCTCATGTGCTAATGAGCAAAGATTCAGAGAAATCACCTTGAACTCTACATTGTGATTTGGATAAATGAGAACTTTTCATTCTTAACAAACCAAACTACTTCGATGAGAAACACTAAACACCGGAAAGAGTTGCTTGAACTTCTGCTAGTGAAAGAATTATGGTCTTAAAATATTTGAATGGCTATGGGCTATCTTCTCTAGTTACTGTTTCTGTAACTCTGGAAATACACAAGTACCAAGAGGTGTTATAACACATTTTAATAACAATTCTACCAATAAATAGGAGAGCAAAGAAAAACGTTCATTCAACAGAATAATATAAAGTGCCATTCTGAAAAGGCAACTGAAACGTACTTCGATATTTGATTTAGAATAAAGTAGCCAGCGTTTCTCTCCAAATTTTAATCCCAAAGAAAATCCTTCGGGAATGATAGCATGCGATTTGCACACTGGCAACTCACAATATTTCATTTTGAGGAGATTACTAATATTAGATGTGCAGATGACACAATGTTGATAGCAGGCATAAAAATTAACCACAGAATCTACGATATATCTTAGTAAAGAAAAGCGAGAAGAATAGAGAAAACATGAATTGTAAGAAGACAGAATATGCTTATCGGCAAAAGAAACAGACCGCCATGTGAATTATAAATTAGGGATACCAAAATTAAAACGCCCTGTCGTCTGGGGCTTCAGAATATGCGGACGGCACCCTCTGCAGAGAGCTCATCACCCTCCATCCCCAAATGTGGCGTCCTGGGTAAGACGATAAACTACATCCAACAGCAAGGCCTCTGAGCAGGAGGTTTTTTCAGAAGCATGGAACCACCTCTTAATAGCTGGTCTTCCCAGGTCCACCCCAACCAGGGGTCGTAGTACCTGTAGGGTCCCAGCTATGTGCAAATTGTTATCCCCCAAATGGGTAAAAAAAAATGAAATTATAAAAAAAAAGATGTTTATAAATCCAGCAATACGTGTTTGAAAAATATATTTCCAGCAATGTATTTGTGAAAAAATTACCAGTATTACATTTTAAAAAAATATTACCAGCAAAGTATTTTTGAAAAAAATTGCCAGCATTACATTTAAAAAAAATATTACCAGCAATATATTTTTGAAAAAAATATTGCCAGCAATCTATTTTTTAAAATAAAAATTACCAGCAATGTATTTTTGAAGAAAAAAAAATTACCAGCATTACATTTTAAAAAAATATTACCACCAATACATTTTTGAAAAAAATATTGCCAGCAATGTATTTTTGAAAAAAAAATTACCACCATTACATTTAAAAAAAAATATTACCACCAATACATTTTTGAAAAAAATATTCCCAGCAATGTATTTTTGAAAAGAAAATACCAGTATTACATTTTAAAAAAAAAATATAACCAGCAATATATTTTTGAAAAAATATTACCAGCAATAAAAATTGTCGGCAATAAATAACATTTCATCCTCAAGCGAAAATTCGCTTGAGGATGAAATGAAACTAATGTCTTTAATTTAATTACAAAATTAAATTCGGGGCTTTTAGCTTCCATTTTTGAAACATGGTTAGAACTGTGTAGCGAAAAAAATTATATTTTAAACCAATTAATTTATAATATATATATATATATATATATATATATATATATATATATATATATATATATATATACATTGATCACTACTGTTATTTATCTGTTCATCTATCTATCTATAGATAGATAGATAGATAGATAGATAGATAGATATATAGATAGATAGATAGATAGATAGATAGATGAAGAATATGATATAAAATGTGCATAAGAACAATAGTGAGTAAATAAATGATAAAAGAGCAAACTGTTTTGTCTAAGCATATCTTCTAACAAAGAATATCTGAATTTCTATGTCTTATATAAAAAGAGAATTTCTATGTCTTATATAAAAGGAGAAATTACAAATGCCACTTCGATTTTACATCAAAAGACTAAGATACACAAACGTTTAATTTTATGTTTTAATATCCGATAGTCGCATATTTTAAATTTTGCCTCAATCATTCTGTTCAGTTTTCGTGTCATTGTTTTTCATTATCAGACATCATATTTCCTTTCCACACAAAATTCCTATTGGAAGATAATGAAACTGTTGTGAGATCATGAAAAACAATAAATATAATTGAAATAAAAAGTTGCAAAAAGATAGATTAAGCTTAAAATTTTGGACACATCAGACGTCAAAATTTAAATTTGATTATTAAGCATCGCTGTACATTTAACGTTTGGATGCAAAATGTAGCGGATGCTTATTTTATTTTTCTCTTTCTTTATATAAGATCAATTCCATCAATAAAATCTTCGTCTGAACGAAACGCCACATAAACAGTTTCCTCCCTTGTCAATTATTTAATCACACTGACTTTCTTTCTCTATATATATATATCTTTCTCTCTCAGACACACGCAGATATATACGTATGAAAAGTCTATGTCAGGAAAATTCAATTTTCACGCACTTACATTCAACATGTATATATGATGGCATTAACAGATGTATGTGTGAATGTATGTTGGTCAATAGAAGTAAATTAGTTTTCTTCGCTGGAGAAATAATCTTCGGTCTATCTTGTGCGGATATTCATTTAATTTTCACTAACATCTTTATTGGGTATCTTGCTTTTATTTTCGATGATTTTCCACAAGATTTAATCCATCTCTTGTCTGAGGCACTTTTTTTTTTATAAATTCTTAGTTGTCATCAAGCGAAAAAAGAACTTGTTTCGATTATATTATTATTTTTTTTCATTTATTTTATCAACAAATTCAAGCATTTACACTTTCTCTTCATGAAGTCGATACACTTCGATTTCTAAATCTGGATATTTTTTAAAAAATAGTAATGTCTAGTAGTAATGTTTAATTTAAATGACAATTTATGCATCGCACCATGTATTTCTATGTATGATTCATCCGTTTGATAAATTCTGGTGTATCAGATCCTTTTTTGTGTTAATCGAGTCTTTTTTGCATTTCTACAAGTTTTCTCAATGTATTGTGAAAGCAGTTGTGATAAACACACACACACACACACATATATATATATATATATATATATATATATATAGTGTGTGTGTGTGTGTGTGTATATGAATGTACGTGAGAGATTCCTGGAAGATTGAAGTTTAATGACAGTAAAATCGACCTTGCTAACCGAACACTCCTCTATGGCTCAATCGGTTAAGTGCACGTCAGACTATATGACGGTTCCGTATAGGATACAGGTTCGATTTCTGTCGGAGGACGATTATTTCCTATGAAAATTTGTAGGACATTCAGGCCGGTATATATATATATATATATATATATATATATATCTCATCGTGGGTTCACTAGCTGAGTTATTGTTATTACTTTCAAAATCTACCACAACTCTAACTGTAGATGTCATAACATAATTAAGTACTGATTAGAATGCGCACTTCGCCATAAAAAATACGTGGGAAAATCTGAATGGCCCTTTAACTACAGAATTAATAATTATCGGAATCGGATTAAGTCGGCTCCCCACGAAAGATTATCCGTAGAAGAACATTTTCAACTAGAAAAAACTTGATTTTAATAGCCAAGCAAAATTCACTATTATTGAACAAAAATAGAAATTGGCGCAAAAGATAAACTAAGTAAACAATCAGGAGAAACAATATGTAGAAAATGGATTTTGCGTCTCAAAACACATTGTTCGAACGGAATTAACAGAAAACTAATATATCTCATCTCATCGAGTTTATAGATAAAAATAGCAAGGTAGACTTTGATCTCTAGCTGTCATGGTTTTAAAAATAGACAACTTTGAACTCCAACCAGGAATTCTGTTTTTTTGGGCGGTTGGATTTTGACCATGACATCAAGTAAAAAAAAAAAAAAATGGCAACCGTTTCGCCCAACATAACTTTCTACGAATGGACAAGGAAAAAATCAAAACAAAATAAACTCTCATCATTTACAGAATTAATGCTTCACTAAACTCCAAATGTTCTTTCAGAAATTATCATTATTATTATTATTATTTATATTCTGTTTAACATCATCCCTTATCGTGTCATTATCCAAGACTGACTTAAGACAAGATAGTAACTATGTATATGTGGCTCATACAAATTCTCATTATAAATAATTACTTAACACGTCGAGGTTTTATAAGTTTTAATCGGTAATACTCCCAAAAAACTAAAAGATAACTTACCATAACACCCCCATCCCCTACCCAGCAACCAATTAAACTGTCAGAATAATTAAAGAGATAAATCTGAGATTCCTGAATTTCCCAGGCTCTCCTTAAATGAACTTAAAAGAGGACTTTTGACCAATACAAAGACTGACTAAAATTAACGATATAAAACTAATGAAAAACTACAGGCAAAGTTCACTTTCTTCAGGAACAGTCATTTACTTCTGTAGTTAACTGCTTCTAACAAACGGAAATCTTATGAACATTTACTATTTCAGCATGTTTATTTTTTCTGGAAAGAAAATTTTGTTTATAGTATAAGTATTTCTACACTAATCATGCAATTGCACGACTAGTTCTCAAGTTAATGCATATAATCCTCGAATATTGTGGTGTCAACCTACTGGAGCAAAACTTGCACCTCTGTAACTGTGTTAAATTACTCCGTCAATAAATATAGTATGCAGAGGATAATCTGAAAAACAAAGCAATGGATTCGTTAAAAATTTGAAACCTTATCCTTGGAGCCATTCAGGTTTTTCTTTGGTTGAATAGCGTAGTTTTTCAGAAGCATAACAACCCTAGGAAAACGTCCTGTTTCCTTTCGATGAATACATCCCTGACACTGAGAAGTTAATACCGGTAACTGTAAATTGTCTCATTGTGCGATATGAAGTACATAAACCATTTTATTTGCTGACTCTTGAAGTTTGAATTTTGTCTGGGTTCGGTGATGATGGATGCCTTGTGAGAGACAAATTATTATCTCCCCTTGAGGAAATAAAAACGCTAAATATAGATAATCTGTGGAGAACTGCACGTGACATTGTTAGGTGTGTAAAGTGAACAGTCTCATTTAGCTACCGACCAGCAAAGTAAGCGGACGTGTGCCTTTCATGCTCGGGAATTCTCCACAAAGATAAGTACAAAAATTGAACATTGTTCTTTTGCCACACAAACAATTGTAAGTAACTACATGCCAACTTTGTATTAATAATGCCAAATATAAATATTGATACATTCAAGAGTTTTTTATATAAAGACTTATGTGTTTTCTTTAAACTGTCTTTCTTTATGTTGACGTATATGCATTCACTTTCCAAATGAAGTGATTATGGTATATACTGGCACAACATATTTGGTGAAAATAGACGCGCATAAAAAACAACTGTATATTTGTTGACAATGACGAATACCAAAAAACACGATTTAACAGTCACCATACTTTGTGACCACGACGACCAAAAATAATAGCCACCATATTTGTTGAATTAAAAAAAAATATTTATAAATATGTTACACAAGTAATACCAAAAAACTTATCCACCAGATAACAATTAAAACACCGGAATTTATGCAAGCTAATATTACTAGTTGGTTCATAATGATTGAGTCTCAGTTTTATCTGAGAAACATAGTTCCCAAATCACACATTTTTATAAAGTTATTGCTTCTCTACCTTCGGGAATAGTGGCGAAGATACCTGGCAACGTTCTACATATTCACAACTATGATGATTTGAAAATCTCTAATAGAAGCACATGAAGAAACGAAGCCAGAATTGCTAGACAAATTAATGTCCACCTCCGTCATTACAGGTCGACCATCAATTTATCTTCAGGAAATGCTGTCAATTGCTGCAAGATTAGAGATTAGCAACGAAATTGTGTTACACAAATTTCTACAAACGTCACCATTATCAATAAGCACGGTGTTAGCTACGCAAAAAGTTTGAAACTCGACTAGACTGAGTCAGTTAGCAGATGAATTAATGCACTTAATAAAAGCTACTGCTAAAACGAGCATGCGCGACCAAATACAGACAAAAAGACTGCGGCCTAGAACCTCACCTACAACGCAGAGAGGACAACCACAGAAAATAATTAAAGCATTCATATACGGAGCGTTCGTGTAAACACCGGTGCAAATGGCCGGACAAAAAATATAGAGGTGTAATAAAACAGCCAAATTCGTGTCCATCTTCCTCAGCTCCAAATCAAGCGGGAAACTGATCAGGTGGTTGACGACTCCCCACGCCTCACGAGCCTGCCACTTTTACAGATACTTGCAATTTTAGGGAGAAGCAAATTTCCGATCATTATAGATATCAGCGCCAGCTTATCTATTATTCCACATGGCTACGTTAAGAATTTATGAACGGAACCTACACCAGTCTCTCTGACGACAGCTACTGGTTCTGATATTACGCTGTTACGTGCAAATTAACCAGAGATAAGCCTACCAACCGTTCAGCGATCTTTTCATGGGACGTTTGTAGTAGCGGACATTAACTACTCGAATATGACTTCTTAAACAATTTTGGTTTATTAATAGATTGCCAACAGAGAATTATCATCGATCCCACAACATAGTGTTCGAATAAAAAACATTCAACGAGTCTATCAACATATTCGTTAATAATAATATGCCTAATTTAATTAGGGACTTTATATAAATATATCCCTATATTGTATCTCCACATGCAAGCAGATGCGCAAGAGTATTCAACAGAACTGATACAGGTAGCCATGGTCCTACATTTGCTAAGGTCAGACGTCTGTCAGTAAAGAAAGAAATTTCAAAATTGCAGAACAATGGTGTCATTACACCTTCTCACAGTGAATGGGCCTAACCCCTACACGTCGTTAAAAAGCCAGATATAAATTTTAGAATATGCGCTGATGGCCGCGCATTAAACATCATCATGAACAGTGATAAATACCCCAAACATTAATTGAATTGCTGATGAAGTAACCCCCCACCAAAAAAAAAAAAAATTCAGCAAAATTGATCTGGTATCAACATACACTCACATCAAAATACACCCGGATGATATAAAAAAAGGCTTATTTCTCCCCGTGGATTTCCTGAATACAGATATATGTCATCTGGACTAAAGAATGCAGCACCCACTTTTTAGAGAGGCATGGAGATTTCAGCACCTTGATTGTATATTTACGTACATTGACGGCATTCTTATTTTCAGCGATGATTCTTCATGGCATATAAAAGACTTTGAAATTGTTCTAAAATCTCGCATGATAATAATCTAAAAAAAACAATAACAAAGTCAACATTTGATGTGACTTCAGTCGATTTTTTTTAGATTATGATATTAGCTCTGACGCTATTAGTCCCACACAAAATAATGTTAGTGCATTATAGACCCCCACCCCAAGGACAGTAAGAATCTTCATCGTTTGTTAGGCATGGTAAATTTTTATAGAAAATTAATCCCAAACATTGCAGACATAGTCATGGCATTAACAGTAAAAATACATATTAATTGACTTGGAATTACAATCATTTAAGTATATTAAAATTAGAAGCAGTGAATTTCTGTCATTAGTTCACTGCTTTTCTGACTGTAATATCAGTTGATTACTGATAGCATTAATTATGCAATTAGTTCAGAACTACATCAAATAATAGAAGCAGGGCCAATTCCAATAGTCTTCTTCTGAAAAAAAATAACTCAAACGATGTATTCAACATTTTATAAGGAACTTTTTGCAGCTTATTAAGCTACATTATATTTTAAACACATTATCGAAAGAAAACAAGTTTTACTATTAACTATCAGCCTTTATGCAGCGCATTCCGTCGTCTAAGCTCTGCTAAGACATATAATAGACTGCAGCGGCAGTTATCAATTCACACAGAATATATATCAGGTATAGGCCACATAAAGGGAGATCAAAGCAATATAGCCGATTGCTTGTCAAGACCTACCTAGCAGTTATGGTAGATCGGTGTGACTTGCTCGAGATAGCTGCTTAACAACTGAAGGACACTGAATTCCAAAAATTCCAAGAATTAAACAAATCAATTTTAGTACTGGTAATAATAGTTCCATTTATAGTGATAATCCTACCGGTGTTCCTAGACAATATATACTTGGTGAATTACGAAAATCTATTTTCGATAGTATCCACACAATATCACACCTAGGAATTAAAACCGCATGCAAACTGATCAAATTAAATTTTTTTGGCCTTCTATGGACAAAAAATAAATGGCATGTGTATCGAATGTGAAACATGCTTCAGAAATCGCATCAATAGTTGGCTTCTGTATATTACACACGACTATTTACCGTCCGAAAACTAACGGAATGATTGAACGTGTGCCTAGAACAATTAAAAGAGTATTAACAGCTAGAATTATATATAGAGATCTAGAGAGATAATATAAATTCAAACTGTTTATATTTCTGGTCACGATTTTTTAATTCAATAAGAAAATGTTTAAAAATTAATTTCAGGAGAAAATTCATTCCAAACAATATACGGTCAATTAACATTAAACTCGAATAAAATTCTATTATTTGTCTGAATCGACATTAAAACACACCATCCAATACGGAAGTCTTCTCTTCCTGAACTTTGAACTTACAGGCAAACTGTTTTTTCCAATTTAAATCATGGTCTTTGACACATTTTCAAGTGAGGTTAGCCAGTTTGTACAAAAAGTACATGATTATTTTTAAAATTAGTCAAAATAAATTTGATAATTTTCGAAAATTTTATATTTGAGTTCGATTAATCATTCACGCATGAGATACTGACAATTTGATAATAGTTACAATATCATGAGCTAAACAGAAAATACAAAGTAACCAACAATTTTTATAAGGAAAAAAAGTACACAGCAAATTTGATATAAGGTTATTCCACAAAATACTACCTATCGGCGTCCAGAATATTTTCCCCATACAAATCCGCAGCTCATTCATAGCAGCTCATAGACTATCACTTGTCGACTAGTCCACAAGATACAGAGCATGATATTGCGTGTGTATATAGTTGGTCATCGGGTCTGTGGCGTAGTGACTACAAATTTCTGGCACACTTCGTAGTATTATACAGACCCCACATTTTGTCACTAGTGGTACCTCGATTAAAAAGGGGGTACCGCGAAAACCAGAGATAGACTGATACTAGTTATCGCTGGTTCAATTTCGACAGTGTATAAGTTATCCACTTGCTCAACTTGTACGCCTTCCCTATGCAGTGCAAAAGAAACCTGCAAGGATTCGGAAAGTTCACCACATATTTTGCAGCTGTCCTCCTCTATGGTGGCGTTCAGGGCCTCATCACTACGGCGTTCATTCCAAAGGGACAAATCTCAAGACCTGAACTTCTAAAACCAATGTCTAGCGGTGCGTTTACTCACACCATTTTCCTCAAATGCTTGATGTATTCAGCGATAACGGTATGTGGTTGCGGACAAGTAAACCTTAAAATCAAAATCATACAACTCCGAACGAGCTGCCTCGACACCGTCATATTTCCGATGCTACTGCTCGATTTATGACCGATGTGTGTGCGCAACGCACCTGCACTGGTAAAGAACAATATACCAATGCCATCGCTTTCCTGGCATGTGACGCACTCATTTTCGTATCAGATATCACTTCTTCCGACACGACGTAAAAAAATGGCAAGGACTTTTTTGGTTAATATTGTAACCTAGGAAATGTTTCTGAATGAGGAATAACCAAAACGGAGGTTGGAAATGAAATGGTAAACATCAACAAAATACAACACTCGTCAGCGGAGTGGAGTAGGTAAACCACTGCTAGTAGTGTGCTACTTAGACAGTATTTTACCCCCACTTAAAATTGTGTCCATTGTATTTATGAGGTTTGGGACATATCCGTTTTCACAGGTACGGTATATAACAGGTAACTTATAAATTTAAACGATATACAAAGGTTTTGAGAATTAACTCAATACTATTATCCGAATGTCATGTTAAATCGTATTAGTGACTACTGAAAATGCGGCACCAAAATTCGGAGGCGCATTGGAATAGTGAAATATACATTCCTAAAAAACGAACAGTATTAAGTTTCGTTGGAAACAAAGAAATGTGGACTTAATTGTTATGTAATATAGATCCATCTATATGGTATTGAATTCTGGAAATTTTCTTACAGAGGAAGAAGAGACTTGAGTCATTTGGAATCTGATTCTACAGACACATGTTGAAAATCACAGGAAATTAATATATTATAAACGAGGAAGTTTACGAAAAGTGGATATATACGACGCTTATAGTTAGGATGAGAAAGAAATAATTCAAATTTATAGGGAACGTGATGAGAAAAGAAGACGCACAAAGATATTGAAAGCAAAAGTTATGGTGGAAATCAGCAAATAACCTGTGTAATGAAATTGTGTAAATAGTTGTGGGAAGAGGGTTTAGGAAAGATAAGACAAAACATGTTACGAGCTACAAAACACATCAAATTTTAGAGAATCTATGATCACCCATTTCTGAAAGGACACGACACATAGAAGAAATAATTCTACATATCTTTTAGTATAAAACACATTGAATAGATTATTATTTTTTTATTTTACTTTCGGTGATTATTTCCAACTGAAACACATCTATTTAAATATTCACTGGGATATGCACAAGTTATTGACACTCACGTAAATATAAACTTTACCTACTGATTTGTATATTAAGAAGCAAATATATAAAAGTATAAATGCCATTGATTTGAAATGATTAGGGGAAAACAAGATTCGATTAATAAATATGGGTATTAGGCTAGGTTGATTTTTCACTTTGCTGAGAATATCAATATTGCAAACATCGTTTGAACTGGAATTTGATGCGCCAAAAATTCGATTCATAGCTTTCATCAATATTTGCGAATTTAGTTTTAAATATCGCCTGAAACAAATGTACAGAAACACTTAATTGTCGCAGATTTTTGCCTGCAAATTGTCTTAAAAATTTTACTATTTGAAAAATAAATCCAAATAAAGTTAATATCCTTTGTATTAGTGTCGCAACCCAGGGATGTTAATGAATAGCATAATCACAAGAAGGTTGGTAATGAATGATAATACTTAGGACAAGAACAACACATATAAGATTTGCCAACGACTTGTAGAAGAAGTAGTCTACTGGTAAAAGGGATTCAAGTGAATTCCACAACGAATCTTTAAAGCAGACCAACATACAGTATTTACTAATGTATTTATGTGAATGGAGTCATAACCGTTATCGTCCGTAAGTATGTTACAACAATTAGATACATTGAATGAAAAATTTCATACCAGAATTCTAATTATGAATCAACACGAGCAAAATGTGTAAAAACATTGTACAAGATTACAAAAAGGCTACTCAATGAATAAGATATGTTTAATCATTTGTTAGATCATAATTAATGAAAACAAATATATATATATATATATATATATATATATATATATATATATAAAAGTGCATAATATTTCTGAGCACACATTATAAAATAAAATATATTAAATATTCATTGTTTATTGAAAATCAACCTAAACCTCTTGCACTGTATAATGCACTGTACAATGGGTATTACATCCTAATATAGCTAAATTGGCCAGTATAATTCCCTTTGAAGTAAATGAAGGTCTTATTTAATGGCACAATGGTTTAGTAATAATGTGCTTTTGCCATGCATATTGTCCATATAAAATTTGTAAGATTTCAGTAAATTATCAATTTTATAATGTTATGCTTTAAGGCTTTCACTGATCACCAGAATGAAATTCCAACGCTACAATTTCGAAGTTAAAATTAGTCTATAAAATCGTCTCCTCAAAAATAGTAACGATTTGAAAATATATTTTGTATCGCTATTTATCATGTCAAACAGCAGCTTTCAAACTAAGTGCAATACCACACTTCCAAAATCGGCCTGATATACATAGGAATGTCGACAATGACAATTTTTGATATTCCAACACCATGACAATAAAATAATCTATTGACATGCAAATTTTATCTGGAATTGTAATGTCTTGAGTCACCGATAATAATGCCAGCACTGTAAAAATCAGTTTCTTTCTTCATTTCAATGATTTCAGTCATGGTATATGCGGACATGAACAATTGTTTTGAAAGATGTCTCATAAAATTTGACAGACTATGTTGATGCTTAAAATAGTGCATTCAATTATGATCCACAACATTAAATATAATTAACTCATATTTTTAGCGATAATAAAATCCATAATGACACGATATGGCTTTCATTGAGACGAATAACAGGTTCAACTTGAAGTGAAGTTTAGGAATTTCAAGATTTATTCATAATAACTGCAGGGCTTTCATTTTGAGAAAGATATTTGATGTACACGATGTATTACAAAATGTCTTAACTACGGCTATATATCGCAATTTGTGGAGCTACGAAAATGTATTTTCACTTTTAAATAACTAACTATATTTCAATCTTGCATTCGTCAGAAAATATCGCTTTTGCTCATTTTTTTTATTCTTCCGTGGCAGAAGTTCTTTTGCATTGTTGAAATTTATCTTTCTGCATCATTTCTGCAGTGATTGTAAAAATTATCAGAACGATTCAAAAGAAATGGGTTTAGGGAGACAACAGCTGTTTTCCTTTGGGTTAAACACATCGGTGTTCAGGCTCTTTTGAGAGGAGAATTTGTCTTCCCCCCTTTTTCTTTTTGGCTTCTGCTTGGTGGGGACGCTTCATACCTTCTTAACCACCAGGGCGTCCACACACGTCGAAAAGGAACAAGATGTACACAGCCTAACGTAGAATAAAAAGTCATTTTGATTCACCTTGCTAAGGATGATCAAAGTACATAACACCGGTATATTTATTTCTTTGTTCTTTTCTTTTCGTCATTTGAACTGCGTGAATAATCACTTGTTTTGGGCCACCTGAAAACTTTTTCTAATATGTGTATGGAAGTTGTATTTGCTTTATCGATTTCTTTATCGGGCGTGTATCTTGTCTTTCCATATTCACATTTATTAATAGTGTATCAATGGTTACACTAATGCTAATATAATACTTCGTGTACAGGAAAGTATTATTCTTCCTAGCACCAAATAGCCGGTAAATTAAGGTCGGCTTATAAACAATACTAATGGATTCCCCTGGTTTACCCCCACTTTCAAGTACCTGCAATACTAATAGGGGTTTTGTGGATGTAATTATTTTTTGAACATGGTAAATGAAAAGAAAAGGCAATATTTTTATCTCTCATAGAATGCATCACTCAGTATTTGTATATTTACTGAAATAAAAACAAATAATGGAACTACAAAAAATTGGTAAGATCAAAATTATAGCCATATTTAATAGTTTATACTTTATTGGAAAGTTAATAGTGTGTGTGTGTTTTAAGGCAAACATTGTTTGCAATGTTGTCATTTGTGACGAAGTTTTACACACAAACTCACCTATATATTTCGTAGCGGCTCGACATATGTCTTCCAGTTGTTGTCGCTTATATGGATTCCCCTGGTTTACTCCCACTTTCAAATACCTGCACCGATTTCGATGGTATGAATGTCTGGGAATTTTGTTTGCCACGGTAAAACTTTAATCCTGTTGATTGCTAATATTTTTTTAATAAATTAGATCATTATCATGAATTAATCTTCAAATATGTCTAGTATTCATTCCTTAATATATTCCTTCATATCGTGGCTCAGAATATCAACGCAATTACTGCCTTCCCTGAGGCCATAAATCCTACGTGGATATGCAACAATATTTCCTGCAAAACAAATCCAAACCATCAAAAATGCCACTTCTGACCTTCGCTGTAGAGACAGTGTTCTTTGGCAGACGAGCCTTTACTCTAAAAAGGTAAAAAAAAGTCGTTATTGCCATGTAAATATTATTTTTAAAAAGCACTATATTTTCTTCCAAAATGCATCATGGCTCTCAATAGGATCTTGAGTAAACTTCAAAATTATATTCTTTTCAAAATAGGAAGGTTGCAAAAGAGAGTTTCGTCTAGAACGGCAAACTTTCAAAGCTCCTATTTCAAAAATTCTACCTAACGTCAGCTGAGAAACCTTTTCAATTACAACTGTTTAGTGACCACTCTATATTTGTACTGCTTTCATTTCGTTCTGAAAATATTTGTCTACGCCCTCTTCCAATCTGGCTCACCAGTCTCTTTCATGGAACTTAAAATATGTGTCGTTGGCCAACTTATACTGGAAATCTTGAATTTGACATAAAGCACTTACATTTATTGATGACCCACACTGGACAAGCTTTTGTAGGGAATTGATTACTTGATTGCTTTTCTGCAGCTTATCAACACTTTCCAGGTTATTTAATTCCCAAAAAAATATTTTTAAATTGTAACATTTTTGTTTTTGAGACAATAATGGTTTTGTAAGACAATTTTTACTAATTAACCCGTAGCTGGAAGGAGGAGAGGTGGAGTCCTACCTTTCCCAAGAGTATTTTTGCTTATGTAAATATAACGAACACAATGGGAATTAGAACTCGTCTATCCAACTTACAATTCCTAGCCATTACCCATTACACCTCAAGCTTACAATACCCGGTATTCCCATACGTTCAACAATCAAGGTACTGACACGGTTGATGTTGCTTAACTTCGCTGATCCTTCGGGAACCGATGTTTCTGCGTGATTAGGACGCAAGCATTGAAAAGAAATTGAAAATATCAATAGAGAGAATGCCCTGCTGACATATTGTTGGAAAATCCTATTATCTGAAATAATCATAGAATTTACAACCATATCTGTGGGTGTGTGAATGGAGAATATGATATATCCATCTGTATGTAAAAATCAAAGTATTGAACTGAATAGTAATCGTATGATTGAACTGAATAAAAAAATCTCTGGAATTGGTAAATATACTCAGTTTAAATCTTTCGATTATCAGGTTAATAGCATATTGGAACCATTTATTAGGAAAGAACAAACCATGATTTTGAAGTTATATGACGCAATATACGAGTGGATGGTGAAAAGAGTTCAGGGTAAGGTCTGGGGTTCAACGAGTACATCAGGGAGGAACTATTCAGAGAACACGCAAACAGAAGGCCCGGATGTGACGTGTATGTGAGATTGAAATGCATGCCCCTTCAGAATAAGGTTCCATATGACAAAATGCACGATATCCGAAAATAAGGCTACAGGGTACAATGGTGAAATGTCGCTATAAAAGACGAAGAAACAAAGTAAAATACAATGGCAGCGCATTAAAATGAAAAAAATTATTAGCACCTTATTTCATCTTGTTGATGCTGTTTGTTATGCAAACAGTCAGGTCGAAAAGCTTAAAAATCATCGATGAAATCAATAAAATAAAAAATAATGATAATTATTATGAAATTGGTCGTAATATAATATTCACAAGGCTTCATACAAAATATCGGAAAATCTAAAACTTTATACATTCAGTTCTAAAAGAAAATTGTATTACACATTATTTACCTCAATGTAATTGTAGTTAGACAAAATATTAATTTCAATGAATAATTTAAGTTTGAAATTGACTTAATTGGTTTACACTAATGTCTTCTGGAACCGGAAATAAGAACATGGACATAACCGCTTCCGCTTTAGAGAATTCATTCAATCAGTAAACCATGTGACCCTGGAGCGATCTGCAAATTGCTTCTAAGATCTTGTCAGTCTGTGAAAAAAAAAGGATATGAAAACAGACAAGGGATATTAGAAACTGTTTATCATAAAAGGAAGTAGAATTATTTTGATTCTAAGCCAACAAGCCTGCCGGAAATGACGACATTTTAAGACGAAAAGGAAATGTCGAATCTGAGATTTGTTTGTACGATGAAAAAAAAAAAGATTAAAGAATCTATCGGAATTAATATATTTACAATTAGGACAAG
>CAHIKZ030000469.1:2170000-2182500 GCA_903632075.3 Acanthosepion pharaonis | reverse complement strand
ACTTTGTTATCTCCCTTGAATACGTATTGAGAACTTCCCTCGACAAATATCGTCATCTAGGTTTTACTTTATCATCAAGATTCTCAAGTCTGCAATATCCTTAGATGAATCAATAAAATCAGTCGAATCTTTTACATAACTTGGAATCGAAATAAATTCTAGAGTACGTGCATACTTGGAAATTCTTTTCTTTAAATGCCGAGATCTATTGCCAATATATTTTTGATTATATTGTGTGGATGCGCATATGGTGAAATCTACAGCGGCTCGGAATGGCAAATCGAAGAATCGTGTTCACATTCCAATTAAATTATTTACTTTCGTTTACGCACAAATACCATTAGGAAAAGTATGAAGGATACAGTTATGGGTTCAAGAACAGTTTTATGCTCTGTAAATAAAGTTGGACACCATTAAAGAGATGGCGACACGATAAAATCTCACAGCAAGAACTGAGCCATTCGTAGGCATGCACTGCAACATGAAAAACGAACAGTGACTTAAATTCTTCAGCGGTGGGAGATGATCATTTTCCCCTTTACTATTTTTTAGATTATATTTCAAGAATCTACCAAATAGAATTTAAAACATGTCCTCGAGAAACATAAGCAAAACGTTTCGAAAATTAAAGAAAAGTAGGATAAAAGAACTTACAGTTATAATCAAAAGCGACACCTGACTTCACTTGACAGATTCCAAGCAAACAGGATAAAACAAATAAATGTCGACAACGATCTCCTTAATTATGTGGAATTTTAGAACAAAATAGCACCGTCGTAATATAAACCTTTGTGCAAAGAAAACGAATAATTGCGTTATTATTTTTTTTCGTATTTTTCCAATGAAACATGACCCAGTGCATATGTTACTGTTTCGTATGTTCATTGCACGAAGTCTTTCCTTGTAGATCCCCCAGAGATTCTCGACTGGATTTAAATCAGCTGGCCAGTCTATAATACTTTGATTTGCTCACTGGTAAGGAAAAATATAAACTGATTACACTTCTGCAACCCAGTGGCTCTAAAACTGGCCGTATGTTGAAAAAAAGGAAAAAAGTTGATACAGTTAATTTGCACAAGGATGTAAGCAAAAAAAATTGTAATTTATTCTACTTTACCCCGATGGGCATTGACAAGATAAAAATAGAATTCGCTCGCATACGAAAGAAATAATTTAGATTTATCAGTTAATATATACAGTTTTAAGGTTTTAAAGACTATTCCTCTAGGTACTTATGAATAATCATTTCTTTTAGAAGATTGACTTTTCAATGAACAACATTAATAATTTACATTTTTCGGACTGTTGTCCTCATCTTTATTGTCATGTTTACACTGGAATTTCGAACAGCCGGTGTAAATTGTTTTAGTTCCACGTGCTATGCTTCCTCCGGATGTCTCAGTTATTTCCCTTAACACAAATCACCAAGTGTTTTTGTTTGTTTTTTTTTTTTTTTTTTTTTTTTTTTTTAGACCACTGTCGTAGCCAGGTATTGGACTCACAATTCTTTGGGTAAAGTCGTTGGATCCAATCCAACGTTTGTGTCCAATGATTCCTCAAAACACGCAGGTGAAACGTTGAGGACAATAGTGTATGTTTTTTGGACTTTAAATTTAATGTCTAGGTGACCAGTTGTTTTACCAGAGCTCATTTTAAAATTTTGTTGTTATTCATTGATTTTCTCTAGCATTCTGTATTTCTGGTTCCCATATTGTATTCATTTCTATGCTTGCCGGGTTTGGTGATTTTTTAGGCCTAGCATATGTGCTGATTCCTTAAGTTTTCGTATTTTCCAGTGATGTTATCTGTCTGTTATTTCAACCTTATCCCACAGGGGGTGGTGATAAAGATGAAGACAACAGTCCGAACAATGTAAATAATATAAATTATTACAATACCTCATCTCATAAATATAGACAGAAAAATATTAAACATTCACATTGGCTACACCATCCCAACACACTCGCGATGGCTTTATTGTTTTGCTGTTTAGGAAAAAAGAGTGCCAACGAGTGTGCAATGTAGCAACATTAGTCTTATGGTACACAGAAATCACGAAACAAAGCTTCAACTTATTCAATAATTAGAAAATAAAAAGAAAAACCTCAGAGAGACCTTCTCGGTTGATTTTAACAAATATTTTTTAAAAAAATACCGATCTAATTATGCTAAATAGTTAAATGTATACCTACATTTTCGATATTTATTCCATGTCTTGCTACCTTAATGATTAATGATATATATATATATATATATATATATATATATATATATATATATATATATATATATATATATATATATATATATATATATATATATATATATATAAAGGCTTAAAACTAATATTCCATGGTCATAATTTATTCCACTGGAATCGTAAATACGATCCAATTCATCAGACCTACAAATTATTATCTATCTATCTATCTATCTATCTATCTATATATATATATATATATATATATATATATATATATATATATATTCAACTCGGAAATTAATAAACACCCAGTAGGAAGGAAACCGGTGCGTGACAATCTACGAGTCCATCATGATTCCAAAAATAGAAAAATATTTTTAGAATTATTTTTAATCATTTTCCCAAGAATTTCTAGAAAGAAAGCAGAAACCTCAGACCGGATGCGACGGCAATATTCGTTGCACGGACGAATGGTAGACATATGAATGTACAAAATAGATCCTGACAAAAATATTGGATCTCACAACATAGCGAATTGTCTTTCCTACCTGTATGCTTTACAACATTATAATCTTTCAACTTTATATCAACGGAAAAGTTGAGGCCAAGAGTTGATCACATGGAGGATAGCATTAACCATAGTGATAAAAGGCAATTTTATTTTAGCTGATTAAGATGTCAGCCTTTACAAGCAAATATTGGGGACTGCAATATGTACAAAATTTGTTCCGACTTACTCTAATTTCCTCAGAGGATATTTAGAAGCCAAGATATATAAACACTCCAAATTTAAATACGGCTTGAACTTCAACAAATATTTTCTAGACGAATGGAAACAATACTTAGGTGAATGCCTTATTCCATGGACGGAGACATTCGACAAATTCAATGCATTCAAGACCATAATTCACAGCATCAATAACATTATCCAATTCACAGAGGAATTCAGTTGGGATCAACTTCCATTCCTGGATATTCTAATTAAAAAAAAGACAGAAATTTGGAAACTGACATCTACCACAAACAAGCAGATTCTAAACTGTTTTGGCCTGTTTAGGGGCCAGAAAGAAAGACACGGAAGACGAAGGTAGGATTGAACAAGTGTATTGAAATAACAGGTATAAACAAAGCAAGAGTGTTAGTAATAAGCAGATAGGGGTGTACGTCCGAACGGTAGGTTAACACTGCCAATATTTAACATTCCCCCCACGAGGAATGTATGTGGCACAAGGCCGAGTTAAAGTGGGTTCGAGATCTGTCTACCTCTCCGAACGAAACTTAGCCCTTATATTTAACGCTCCCCCACGTGGGTGGTATGTGGCACAAGGCCGGTTTATTGTGGGTCCTCCGGGCCCGTAGGCTCGGCCAAAAATATTCCCTTCGAACCCGTATAAATGGGTTCAGGGTCTACGTCCCTGGACGAAACTTTGCCCTTCAGCAAAGGTTCGTCCGGGTTCCTCTCTGCTCGAGGCAAAGATTTTGACAGTTGAACAGGCTAACGGTAGGTTAACACTGCTGTCTCTGCTTTATGAAAGGAGGAAGAGTTCATTCTACTATAGATGGGTTACTACAACATAAACAATATCTACTATTCCACACAATCTGTCAAAAACTCAAGAAGACGAATACTCCATTTAATCTATCGAAAACAATTTGAACAATAGTCTCAAACTAGGAAACGAGACATATCAAGACACATCCACATGCCTCTGTATATCTATGTACCTTTGAAAATCATAATAATAGTGAAAACAAATTACTGTAAATAAATATTAATAAAGATTCCATTTGCATTTTCACATATGTACATAGGTATGCGTGTGTATGCGTGTGTTTGTGTATGCTCGTGATTGTGAATTATTCGGTGCGCTTGTTTATGCGTGCGAGTTCTCGTGTGTGTGTCTATATACATATAACATTTCTAATGTCTAAAGCTTAAGACCAACTCTGATACGTAGGAACTCCTGAGCAAACAAAGCCCGATGGACGCATATTTTTTGGAAAATATTCAAGCCGGTAGATTTAAATAAATAAGTATACTGTTTAATAAATAAATAAAAGCAGAGTATCTAATTAAATATGAGTATCCATTTCAAAAATAGCGTTGAAACTAATAAATTGAAAATCAGCTGGATTTAATCCATTTCCTAATATATATATATATATATATATATATATATATATATATATATGGAGAGAGAGAGAAAGAGAGATTGTCATTCACAGTGTGGCTAGACATCCGTTTGCCTTTACCTAGGACCGAAACACGACTGAATTGGCGTCCCTCGAAATTCGATTCAATTTACCCGAGAGCCTTGCATTATTAGCTGTAATAATTACTGTTTACAAACCCACACTTCCTCCCCAGAGAGCTCAACCAAAATAAATTTTTCAGGAGCATATATATATATATATATATATATATATATATATATGTATGTAAATATAGTCTTAAGATGTGCTATATTCATGAGATATAGTGCTCAATATCAGATAGAGCGTGTATAAATATAAAAGAGAACATAGAAGTCAACATTTAGAGGCGACGGTCTGTTTCAGGCTACAAGTGCTGTTATTTAAAAATTATTAAAAAATAACAGCACTCTTGGCCTGACGATTGCATCTAGCATGAAACAGACTGTCGCCTCAAAGTGTCGACTTCTATGTTCTATTTATATATATATATATATATATATATATATATATATATATATATATATATTACAACAAAATCCAAAATTACCTCATGTGCTGGTGGGGGCAGATCAATTTCAACGGACGAAAACTACGTCAGTCTTATTCAAAAAAGGCAAAAATGAAATACGTGTTTCACGGATGACTTGCCATTAATCTGGTCTCCTAGGAACCCAAAATAACTAATGCGTACATATGATCAAATGATGGAAAATCTATGCTGGAAAACAAGAAGTGAGCAGAAAATCAGCAGGCGTTTATAATTGAAGAACAGTTTTGGGACTTTGTCTCCCAGATGATTTTGAAAGTTCACTTAGTGCAAATAGCTGAAAAGTGTGAAAAACTCCAACTAGACTAAACATTTCGCTTAAATAATCAAATAAATCAGTTTCACACGTTTATGATTCCCTAAGAGTCACACCCTTGTGCAGGACTTAATACCAACAAATATATGCATTCGCCCGTGTACGCATACTTATAAGCACACACACTTACTCACCAACACGCATACATACACACCACAAGAACACGCATTAACAAATTATCGTGTCGCTGGGTACATTTAATGGAAAGAGATTCGTATACTGGTCTTATGGTGATGAGGAGCAAAATGAAAATTTCACAGTACATATTTTAACTTTAAACCGTTGATATATATATATATATATATATATATATATATATATATATATATATATATATATATATATCTATTATAAATAAATAGATTGAGCTCTTTTTATGGATCATTTTTAATATTTTACATTACTAGGATTTTCTTGGATTATATACCAAATGCTTTATTACACACACAAACACATGCAGAAACATATACCCCCACACACACATATATATATATATATATATATATATGTACTCATTAGCAGTGCGCATCCACTACCCAGAATTGAAACTCTGACAGATGAGTCCCAAATCCCAAATATAGGACGAAACGGCCGTCCAGTGCTTTCTGCATTCTGTTGAGATTTCTTCTAGACTCGATGAATTACTTAATTATAATTATCAAATCCTCCTAATAATTACTTGCATATCATTGCTTGAACCGGCTTCTAATGCTCAAGTTTGAGCGGCTTGGTGATAGTAGTCGTGGCTCCTGGGGGCACAGTCCTATGGTTATAGAGAAACTCAGTAGCGTTCCACCACGGAATATGTGAGCGAGCGGCGTTATATTGAGTCTGATTTGCTACCTCTTCGTCACCGAGGCCCGTTGGAACAGTTGGTATGACGTTTGCATGATAACCTGTCAGGGTTTCAGTTCTCGGTAGTGGATGCGCATTGCTGACGAGTTCCAAATATTGGACGAAACGGCCGTCCAGTGCTTTCTGCATTCTGTTAAGGTTTCTTTCAAACTTGATGAATTACTTATATATATATATATATATATATATATATATATATATATATATATATATATATTGTAAAAATTTCACTGATGTAAAATTAAAGTGTCTTAAAGTTGGCTGCAGCAACCTGAGAAACGTCGTAATTGGGCAAGCATATCGTAAAGACTCAATTTTGATATCGATTCATCTTGATGCTGCGATTTTTAAAAGACACATGCACTTTAGAAAGTCAACCAATTTTAATATTATGGCATAAAACAACGTAGTCAGATGTTTGAAAACCATAATGTAATGTTTGTTTTATTAAATAATGATTTCAGACTATTTTTTGTAGCAGTGTATTTGGCTCAGACATTCTGATGTTGAGCTTTAAGATCAGATGGTAGACAAAACAAAGGAATTTGTTTTTGATTGGCTGACCTGAACGTGGGAATTTTAGGTTTAGAAAGTGTTTTGGAGCAGTTAAGTTATACACGTCGAAATCAGACGTGGTTATTTTGTGTCTCGAGGCACTTGCTCCCCAGTGGGGCTGATAGAGCGACCCCACTGTCTAGTTACAAATGTACACGTCGACGTGTTAATAAAATTGATAAGTTTTAAAATTACTTTTGTTGAAGTTCTCATTTTATCTCCGAACTCAAAGAACAGCTAGCGATCACCCAACCGGAAGAAAAAAAGAAGAAAAGACGGAAGACAATATTATTATGATCGCCTCACGACCATCAACCTCAACAGAACGAAGAGGGCCATACAAATTTTTACCAGAATTCTTGATGCCCAAATACATATATATATATATATATATATATATATATATATATATATATATATATATATAAATATAAAAAAAAAAACGTATAGATATATACTCTTATTCTAAACGTATATGATTTAAGTATTGGACGTAAAATATGATTTTTTGTTTTTCTTATTACATTTTTCCCTGCTACTACGGACAAGACACTCATAATACTAGGGACTGTTTTCACCTCTCCTTCGTGTAAGAGTATGGCATAATTGTCGATAGTTCGATTCTCCAAATAAGTTATCTGAGAATCTTGTAAAGTTCTTTATCGGTAGGTCTCTGACATATTTAACTCTTTCTTTTATTTCTAATGAACATCCCGACTTTAACTAAGTTAAAACTTGGTATCTCCTTTTTTCGTTTTTTTAGATATACTTTCCTATCACACGATCTATACTCCTACCTCTCTCGAACAAGAGTAGAGGTTCATCGTTTTTTTTTTTCTTTTTTAATAAGGAGTTTCCGGTTTCTTTCCTGTTGTCAAGCCTTAATAGTGTTATTGTCATGAATTGTTTGTTCTATATGTGGATGGTGGCAATGTCTCTTCATTCTGAGTGGTCCGTGTTGGCAGTTTTCTGGTTGCTGCATCCGACTTGTAGTTAGGAGTCTGAACTCTTGCATTGCGTCTTGAGAGTCTTCTATGATCAACAGTTGCATAATACCAATGTTCTTGCAGTGTCGTGTGTCGCATCGTGTCCCTTAAAGCCCCTCCGGTTGGCAACGCCTAGGCTACAATCGCACACATGTTAGATTAGAGAACCGACTGATACTACTACCCTTTTGTTAGTACAAATTTGTTAGTACAACTTTTGCAGGGTGGGATTTTCCTCGTGAAAAGTTTCTGGACATTCTAGGTCTCTGCAAAACTAATCATACCTCTTAAATCCACTTCTCTGATTTTTCGATTCTTGGCAATTTTCTCTTTCGGAAGCATCTAATGTCTACATGCATAGCTTAGGAATTTATGTCCACGAACATCTCATATTCTTAATGATCTTATTAATGTCATCAGTTCCAAAGTATGCATTTATGTTGAAAACCCTACCATTTACACCTGTCTCAATAACAAATCCATCAGATCGAACAAAGTTAACGTGGTCGTTGCTCTTGAAAAGAAGCGTCAATCTCTGATTAACTGGGGCAGAAAATGGCTCATAAATTTTAATGACTCCAAAGCGAAACTGCATACACTACATTAAACCCCCCGCCCGCCATCAACATTCCCGATGCTACACTCATGGGGAGTAACACACTGTGCCTTCTTGATCTCACGTCTTCAAATGACTTGAAGTGAAACAGCTACATCAAATCAATAGCTGCATCTACTACAAGGACAGTTGCTTTACTGTGTCGTGCCAGGTTTTTCCCGTCAGAATCTATCTTGTACGTTTACAAATCTACCATTCGGCGATGAGTTGAATGCTGTTGCCATATCTGGCTTGGTGCTCCTGCTATTTATCTCGAGGTTCTTGACAAAATTCAAATAATGATAAGCAATGTAATCGATCCTTACATGACATCACCCACCAGTTACATTCTCACTCACGTAACGTAGATTCTCTCTGTCATTTCTACAAATATTTCCATGGTTACTGATCTGATGTGCTTATTTTCCTGGTTCCCGGACGACGTCAGTTTAAGCGTGCTATTTGCATCTAGGTCCCACCATTTTCACTTCTACTCCAACTGTTTTTTTCTCGCACATCTTGTCCGTGGACTTGCCTTGCTTCCCTGATAACTACAATATTCAAAAATTTAAATGTAATATCATTCGCCATCTTCTGTCTTCTTGAACAGAGTTCAGCCTTTATCCTTTCCTCAGTCCCCACCATAACCAGTATTTTCTCTCGTGTTCACTCTCTGTGACCTCTGGGTACCAGTGGGATTCGTACCTTGCTTGGAGTGAAATGATTTTAAAATACATATTTATCAAATCGACAACAGTGACATGTTTATTAGGTCAGTGTCATAGTAACTATCAGATGAAGATAAAGTGAGTCCGACCATCATATGACGGTGTACAATTGTAGTTTGGCGTCAGAAAATAATACAAAAGAAAGGAGAGATGACTATAAAACAACAGGAAAGAATAAAAAAGAAGATAACGATTGACATTTCATTTAAAGTTTAATGACCGGAAAGCAAGAAGTCGGAAGAGATTTCCCTAAGTGCAAGAAAAGAAACTGTTAGCATAGAATTTTAATAAAATGTTTCACAGGCCAATGATATTTTACTACATTAAATAAAATAAACAACTGCCACACACACACACACACACACACACACACACACACACACACACACACACACACACACACATATATATATATATATATAGTTTCATGATATGCTTGATAAAGTTATCAATATTTTGGACAGAAATATAAGATTACAAAAGGTATGGACACAGAGTTCAACACAGAATGGTGACAGTCTACTTACACATGTATTTGTCTATATACACAAAATATATTTGTCTGACAGTTAAGGTTATTTTCTTCTATTATATTTATTTCAGTTGTGTATATTCATTACTGATATTGTGCATTATACAATGAATATTTTAAATTAAAATACTTGTAATGCTTATGATCTTGTTTTAGTTCATTTTTCCACAGTTTTAAACAAAAAATTATTCTAGCCGACGCGTTTCGTCTAATGGACGTTATCAAGCCAAATGTAAGGATTTTATTCTGCAACAATTATTTATTAACAAAATTAGAATGTTGATAGTTTCTCAAAAGAGACCTTCATAAATATTCATCAGGCGAACGGAAAAATTGAGCTAAATTATAGTGGATTAAATGAGAATTTATTAAATAAAAGTGAGTAAATGATGTTGCTTTTTAATTTTGTTTTTGTTATAATGTATTTAATATATATATTATTTTCGTTTGAATTAATTTATGTATTATATATTGTAATTGTTTAAAAAATATGATTTAAGTGTTTTCTTTTATTTTTTTAAAATTTTCATGGTCATGTTAGCTTGTGAAAGTAGTAATTCTTTCATGAACGGAATATTTGAAAACATCCAGTTCGTAGATATATATTTTGATCATATTTGTTTTTCCTTTTTTTGTTTTTTTTTTTTCGTCTAAGTTACTTTATGTTTTCATAAGTGTGACATTCTTTACATCAAAGCTGTGATTGAATTTATTTCTATGTATAACTAATGCATTTGATAAAGTGTTGTGTATAAGAACTTTGATATATATATATATATATATATATATATATATATATATATATATATATATATATATATATATATATATATATATATATATATTTTTTTTTTTTTTTTTTCTCAATGTATTGCATTGTATTAGTGTTTACATACTGAATAATCTTCCAATAGTAAAAGGGAATTTTAAATCGATTTCCCAGACGACTCTTTCATGTTATTACACTCTGTTAACTATCTCTTTTTCGTTCTCCCTATTCTCAGAACTGCATTATATTTTAGGCAATATTTCTGACGGTATAGAAACAACACTCTCTCTTTAATCATCTGCGAAACATCTTTGTGTTGGATGATTTTAATTCACATTACGAAATGTGGCTTAAACGCTTTAATGTTACTCATATTACCGGTATTCAGACTTTACTTCGTCTCTTAATCAAATCGTGGATTTCTCTACAAGTTTCTATAATAAATCTAAGCAAAATTCTTCCTTACTTAATTTCTTCCTTGAGTCTTATACCAAGCTCTTTTTCGAAACACTGTCTTCTTGGAAACTCGGATCACTCTTTAGTATCTATTGATATTTCGTTAATCATCTATTAAATTGGAAACTGTTATTATAACGCTTCTTTCCCTTACTGGCATGCTGACTGAGATTCACTTGTTTTTAACATTACTTTTGAGAATTTGCGCCAGTGAGGTTTCTTCTTGAATCACAGCCGGCATTAATGCTTTATTCCTTCTCGGAAATACTGGGGGAAAACTACTTCTTGGTTCACACCTGCCTAATACAGGAATCACTAGTTCATGGTATACCAGCGTGACAGTTCCAATTACAACAAATGCCTAATTAAGGCTGCACGTAATAAGTCTAAACGTATTCTCAAAGGAGCTAAGTCTTTGTTTACTGAAAGAATGAGGTACCGTATTCCATCTAACATCTTTGGCTTGTGATTACTGGCGGCTGTGTAATAGTGTATTAAATAAATTTATGTTTTCTCTTCCACGCCACTTCTATCAATTTGAGGTGCTAGAATCGTCTGCTGTTTCGCCTGTATATTCCCATCAAACTCTACTTTTATCTCATCAAGAGTAACACTGTCTAAGTTCCAACTTAGAAATAAATCGGTTGAGTGATATGCATAAAACTCTTTTCATGGTTTCCGTTACCTAACCTGGATTCCCACAATGCATGTGAACCTGAGGGTATCCCTATAATTGTTGTTCAGAAGTGTGCTCCGGAACTGGTTCTTGTTCTCTCTAAACTGTATAATTAATACCAAGCTGTTTCTTGCTATCTGCTTGTTGGAAATCCTCATTTGTTGTTCCATTCGATAAGAACTGAGGTGAACCGTCCGACCTTTCCAACTATCGGTCTATTAGCCTTTAGTCGCTTTTTGGTAAATTACTAGACGACCTAATCAATGCTTAATTAGTTATATTTAACATTACCTCTTTGTGATTGATATTCCTAAGGCATATAATGAGGAAAGAGTTCTTGGAAAATCTAATATTTACAGGATATACTGAAGGCAACAGGTACAGAGATTAACAGCTTATCATCTACATACGGAGTTTGTATAAATGGATGCTAGAATAGAGATTAGGAGAAATAGAAAAGATAAAATTTACTAAGAGCAAAACAAAATCAGGAAATTGTTGCTCGCGATGAGCACTCACATCCTCCTGAAGGGAAATGGCACCTGGAAGAAGCAGATTGGTTATTTATGTTAAAAACCGGCATTTAAGGAAAATAAAATGAATTTGTTCTAAACTAAACTCTTGTATTCAAGATAAACGACATAAGTTCAACTTTAACGCACACCCTCTCTTAGCATATAGAAAAAAAGTGCCATGAGGTCAATTCAAAAATATCAATACATTACAATATATTGCAAAATCACTCTCGCTATAACATATAATATTACTGTATACAAAAAGCAAGCGGCAGTGTTGAGAATAAAGGAATAAATTACTATTTAAACACACGTAACTCTTCGTTGCTCACTCCGTATGATGAACATGTTTCCCTGTAGTTGCCATACTATATTACACAGGCTAGGTTTTTTATCATTATTCGCATTTTCTTTCAGTTAGGATTCATTATTCTGTAGTTTCCAACAATTTAATAATAGTAGTGTTTTGAAGCCTATTTAGGTATGATAGATCAGCTGGTATCGTTTTACAGTAACCGTAGAACTTATAGTAGAATTCCTGTTTGAATAAATAGTATTATGGAGTCGAGAA
>CAHIKZ030000469.1:2122500-2165000 GCA_903632075.3 Acanthosepion pharaonis | reverse complement strand
CAAAACCCAAGTCAATTCAAGAGTAGACGTAATGCAAGATCTAACCATAAAAAAGATATGATAATGACACAATTTTAGTTTCATCTGCTTTTTTTTTATTGACAGGAACAGATAATTATTTTTTGATTAGTTACAAATAATATACGTGCTTCTTAGTTAAATTTAGAAAAGAAGTCTCGTTTAATTATTTTGTGAGGAAGGAAGTCATTTAAGCAATGTTAGCAAGACTACACAAACACGCACACACACACAGATATATATATATATATATGGATGTATTTGTATTCAAATATACGAATATATATATATATATATATATATATATATATATATATATATATATATAAGAAAAAGGTTGTAGTGGTTCCAACCAGAGAAAAGTATGTATATTAAAAAGAAGAGAAGAGATACCGCAAACGTTTTTGGTTGTAATGTGGATTTTAAAAAAAAATATTATGCTTTATTTTCCATATTTTACTACACGTGTTTTTGGTCTCGCGACCGTCTTTAGGTAAAAGGCGGAGATTTCCACATATTATTAAAAATGATTAATTTTTTCCTTGTTTTTCATTTCAAGAGCCACCACCCACAAAGCTGCCTAAAATCCATCCCCTATTCCCTAGCACATACAATTTGTACAATAGTGACTGATAAACATCTCCGAAAAATCCGCTTAGAAGAACTACATAAAACTCTCAAAAAACGAGGCTACCCACAACACTAATAAATAAAGGTTTAAAATTCCTCTAGACCAACTTAGATATAAAAAGAAACGTAACCTCGAACAAACTCAAGATACAACAAAAACAATCCAGAAATATTCACAGAAATTACAAAAAATTTAGACCTACTTAGCAAGAATAATAAACTGAATAATATACTACAAACAACCAAAATAATTAAAAGCAAACGCCAATCTAGAAACCTAAAACACATATTAACCTCATCTAAATTTAACCAACACACAATACAGGGAGTCACAAAATGCAACAAAAAAAAAGATGTGAATATAGAAGGAAACTCCTACACTTTTGAAAAGCCCCCAAAAAACATTCACAATGAATAAAAACTTAAACTGCAACTCCAAAAATGTAATTTATGTACTTAAATTCACAAAATGTACGGAGTCATATATAGGCATCAGCCAACAACTGAACAACAGGGTCTCCCTACACAAAAGCAATATAAAATTGACAGACAAGAGAACATTTTTTGTATCACAACATATTTTCAAATGTAACCAGGGTAAATTTAATATCATGCCGATATATCAAACAGACAATTACTCGTACCTACAAATACAAGGAAAGAACTTTATAAACAAATTAAAACCGAACTAAATAGATCATAACCCAACACGCAAAATCACACAACATGCACACAAGGTAACCAAATACAGTGATCAAATCACTCACATGCATGAACACGCGCTCACATGAATGCACACTCAGATAGGGGAGAAACGAATATATATATATATATATATATATATATATATATATATATATATATGTTGACAAAACATGGTAACTACTAACGAGCACGCACACAAACCCCGCACAACTTAGGAAGTACGTGTGTATGTATTTACGTACATATGTGTGTATGTGTATACTGGTTCCATGTAACTTGGGAAGTATGTGTGTGTGTTTATGTGTGTGTGTGTGTACTGATTCCTTGTTGTGGAATGGTGTGTATGTGAGTATGTCTATGTATGCGTGTATATGTACAAATGAGTTTACTAATTCCTCGTAGTAAGACAGTATATGTATGGGGGGAATATATACACGCATATATACACGCATGCTGACAGAAACACACAAAAATGGAAACAGATCCAAGAACACATAGGGGTCAGTAAAACATCAAAAGATAAAATGCCGATAAGCAATTCATCATTTCGCTTGGACCAACCTTAATTGTTTTATGACCCTTCGCGCAGAACTCTTCATTGCCAATTCAAGAAAGAAATTCGGATTACTAACACAGAAAATGTTTCATATCGAGAATATTTAACATTGAAAAACAAAAGAAAAAATTAATTATTTTTAATAATATGTGGAAATCTCCTGAAGACGGCCGCGAGACCAGAAACACGTGTAGTAAAATTATGGAAAATAAAGCATAATATTTTTTAAAAAATCCACATTGCAACCAAAAACGTTTGCGGCACCACTCTTCTCTTCTTTTTAATATATATATATATATATATATATATATATATATATATATATATATATATATATATATATATATATATATATATATATATATATATATACATATATATATACATATATATATATATATATATATATATATATATACATATATATATATATACATATATATATATATATATATATATATATATATATATATATATATATATATATATATATATATATATATATATATACATATATATATATTTACATATATATATATATATATATATATATATATATATATATATATATATATATATATATATATATATATATATATATATATATATATATATATATATATATATATATATATATATATATATATATATATATATACATGTGTGTACATAATACTTAAATGGTTTCAAACCCGCTTTTACAAACTTCAGAAATATTTTATACATTGTAAAAGGAATTTCTTTATCAAGTATTTGAGAAAAAGTCTGTAGAACTGCAAAGCTTTTGATTCACTTATGTAAGGACGAAACATTCAATATTTTTTAAGAAGAAGAAGAACAACATCAACAACAAAAGATGTCAAATAATAGAAAGAAGTTGAAACAGAAGAATCGATGATAGATTTTTCAATGTTGTTCAGATGCAGACAAAAAATGAAGCAAGAAAATGAAAAATGTTGGCCTGTTTTTCGCAAAGACTTTTTTAATCTGAACAGTTTTTTTTTTACGTTAAAGAGGCAGCCTACATATATACCGTATAGTTTTATGACCAGTATTTATTACATATCAATATTTATAGGTACAATCCATTATAAATATGTAAATGTCTTTCAGTCTCATCATTACATTACATATCAATATAGGAATTGCTTCGTGCCGATCACTGATATTTTTCTATCCGAGCCAGGTTTAGTTAAATGTAGATGTTTCAAATGCTGATCTTCTTGACTTGGAATAATTGGCGGAATACAATCCTCCTACGGAATATTTTTATCTGTGGTTTTAAACCTTTGAGCCCTAGCCACCGCTTTGCCGGTGGTAGAGAAAAATGACTTAATGCCCAGCCACTGTTTGAACGGTGGGTAAACACATACGTCATGTTTTGCTATTCTTCTGCATCAAGACAGGTAGCACCTGCTGGGTAGACTGGGACACAAAGAAAGAATTCTAGCGATAAAGTGAAGGCATGAACTCATACTCTCTCCCTGCTAATAATAATGCTTATATTTTTGTAACTTTCTTTTATATATCTACCGTGAAACATTACATAGCAATTATTTGCGAATTTTGACTCAAGAGCTCAGGCAGAAGGGTTAAAATTGTTCAGGATCGCAAGGATCATAGGGTTAACTCAAGTGTAATAAATATTTTGAACGCTTAGTTTACCGTCCTTTTTATCAAGCTCATCTGATGGACCAGTTTTGCATTTGTAATTAATTATTATTGTATGACGCGCAACTATATCACTGAGCTAGACTAAACTAATCAAATATATATAAAACAAAATGGAGGAGACGGAATCCTGAAATCGCACAGAGAGTCATAAAGGAAATTTAAAATATTGAAGAACGTCAACATTTTAAGTTTATTCATTGCTGAAGAATGTTGTGGCAGATACTGATATATGCAATACGACGCTGGAGTGAAAACTTCTTCAAGCCTCGGGAGAACAATAATATTTACAGCCTGCCTACAAGCGTAAATATTCGTAAATAGTTTATGACTAAGATATAGTAGACATAATCAAATCTTGTGACAAATACTTTACCTACGAATGACTGTCCTTGACAACATCCAAAATTCGCACGAATAACGTACACAACTATATCGGTGCCTCCAGCTTGTCTCGTGAACGACTCATTGGTGTGATAAGTTTAGTGTGCTTTAGATAGTCGGGCTTTTTCCAAACAATGTTAAACATAATATACCATACAATATAAGGTTGATGAAAATGTTTCTAGTTCTTTTCCAACAACGTATTTTATTTATAAAAAGAAATTATTCAGTATCAATATATTTTATTTATTTCTTAATGAATTGCCGACATTTTAGGTAAATATTATTAAATTCTAAGAGAATTATTCTGCTATTTTTCTTTTTTACTGAATCAATTCTTCTAGGATCTCTTACATATTTTGAAAATTTTAAAATCAATTACTACCGTAAGTCTCGGAACAAGTAATAAACTAACTTGGTATATTTAAAATTACCTGTTTCAGTGCCAAATACATTGGGCATTAAGTATTACTGTCGGTTGAAATGTATTTTGGTGCTTATAAGACTCATAATTTGTCGATAAAGATCTCAAAAAAAAACACGCTGTATTCTTTAAATTGACGATCGGTGACGAGAGATATAAGTTTTGGGTTTGTTAGGTGAGATTCATCTCCCCACTTAAATCCGATTCTGAGACTTTGATTCTAAATTCTATTTCTGTATCCAAATGTACATGTAACTAATTTAAAATTAGTGATCCATCCCGGTTTGGGAAGAATTTATCGCGTGAGGATTTCAGGCAGCAATAAGGCCAGGATTCAGTGCCGCTTTAATTTATCCTCTAATTATTACTATTCTAAATAGTTACCATAAAGTATCTGTTTATATTTCTGAGATGAGGTATTGTGTACATTATTTACATTATTCGGACTACTGTCCTCATCTTCAGGTGGTTGGAATGTCTAACTGAACCATTTATTTCGTTCATTAGGGTAGACTGTTCTAGTTCCACCTGCCATGTTTAATGGATGTCACGTGGCACATAGAACTAGAACAGTCTACTCCAGTGAGCGAAATAAATGGTTCAGTTCGACATTACAACCTCCTGATGAAGGCCGGAGCGTACAACGGCCGAAATGTTGTAATAAATATGGCGACAGAGATGAGGACAATAGTCCGAATAATGTAAATAAAGTAGAAGAGCTACTAAATGATAAGTAAAGATTATGAGGATAAAGAAGATTGATAAAAAAAAAAAGATTGACCTTGAAATTGAAGAAGTTAAGAAGAAGTGGTGTTCGTAAAATCGAAAATTCCATGAAGGATATCGGATCGAGAGACAACTGAAAAAGACCGGGGGTCTCACCCGCTGAAACTGTGTAATATTAACTACAATGACGTGCATACTATTTCGATAAGAAATTAATGAAAATAATGACGCTCAATGCCAGAAATTCACACAGAAATCAGTTCACTTGAATTATTTACATTATTTGGACTATCTTCATCTTCCCTGTTATATTAAGAAAAAAAATTGCAATATGAGCATTGGTAAAAATTGTCCTGGACAATAGGTTTATAAATCGCAAAGTTTCTTACACAGATGTCCTCAGGCTCAATGTTTAAAGACGTTGATTAGATCCAGTGACTAGTCCAAAGGAGTTGTGAGTTCACCACTGAACAAAAAGGCATAAATATTGAGACATCTGGAATAAGTATGGCACGTAGAACAATCTGCCCTGGTTTACGAAATAAAGGATTCGGTTCGAAACTGCAATCATCTGAAGAATACCGGAGCTTACAATGGCCGAAAGGTTGTGAATATGGCAATGAATATTAGGATAACTGTCCGAATAATGTAAATAATGCAAGTAAACATAATACCTCATCTTAGAGATATAAACAGATATAGAAATCAGTTCAGCAAATGAAATTTCATGGGAAATGAAGAAACTAGGAATTTATTGTACAGTGTAACCCGGATATAAGAGAAACCCGGATATAAGAGAGATTTTATCTGGTCCCAAATTAGAGCCTGTGTTAATGTATATAAAATAGACCAAACCCGGATTTAGGAGAAACACGGATATAAGAGACTTCTTCTCTGGTCCCGACAACTCTCTTATATCCGGGTTACATTGTAATTTCTACTTACATACATTATTGCTTGTTCTTTTGTATAATGGATTCGACAAAATATGGCATAAGAAACTGGGCCTAAAATGAAACTAAAAGAAAAAGTATCATAAAAATCTGGATTAATCCTTCATTTGAATACAAAGCATTCGTTTCTTGTATAAAAAAAATCATTCCTTTGAATTGAGAGTATTATGATCGATAGGAAAATTCTGGCATTTCCTCCACAAACAGTAACAATCTTTTGTCGGTTGAAAATCACAATACTGATTTTTTTTTTTTAATACTGAAACTGAAATATTTTTTTTTCTGGAAAACATGGACTTGTGTCAGACATGAAGCGACTTCCATTTTTTATGGAAATGATTTTCTTGTCCATTTTCAGTAACATTCTCAGCATGGAATTCAACATTTGCATATCGGTTCTGTGTAAGCAGCGAATTCCATTCAGTTTGCTCGAAAAATAAATTGCTACATGCCATATGTGCGTAGGTACATCGATCGTCATGCATATAAACTCTCTTACACAATGATGCAAAAAAAAATATAAGAACGTGCGCGCGAATATTAGCATAAACACCCGTCGGAGTCAACCGGTTCTTTTTTTTTTTAAATTGAGCAAATGTCAAAGGTAATTTTTATATGCAGTAACATTTTATAATAGAAATAAAAAAATATATATTTGCATATTGGTTCTACATTTCCACAATATGGAGACAGAATATAGTCTTGTAAAATTTTCAACAAATTTTATATAATTACAAATAAGGCCATTTTTTTCTGTAACGATTTTTAAAGACATGACAGAATGTAAAAACAATATTCAGATATATATTTGTTTCTTTTTTGAAAGTATTTTATTTCATTCTATTCAGTAATATGGTTTGGATAACGATAAGTATAATTTAAATTAATATGAAAAAATGTATAACTCCATATGGTTGTATTGTTAAAAAACTGTTAGAATAAAATGTATTAACCTTCAAAAAGTGTTAAATTTCCGTTGTAAATTAAGTAAAAGTTATTGGAATGCATATATATATATATATATATATATATATATATATATATATATATATATAAAAAATACGACAAAGAATATTTATTAATGCCATTTCTTTCAGGACATAGAGGGCCATGGCTATCTACAGCTTCATTTCCTTTTTATCCTTAAAATAAATAGACTAACCTTTAAATCGGGAAATTTATGTTATGCCAAGACGTTTCAATGTGTATCATTACATGGGATTTTTTTTTAATGTGTCTATTCAGGACATGAATTTCAACGTGTTTTTATACAATATCTGTTGAGCGCTTCTCCTTTGACTGGATTTTAAAACATGACTTATTGTGGCTTAAAGTTCGAGAGTTTTTAATACCATGTTTTATAACGTGTCAACTTAGGCAGGATTTTGTACCATGTTTTTAGGGTGTAAGCTTAGACTAGATTTTAAAACATTTCTTTTCAGAGTGGAACCTTACGCAGGATTTGATACCATGTTTTTTAGGGTTTAATATTAGACAAGACTTTATACCATGTATTTTCAGGGATTAAACCTAGGATTATATATATATATATATATATATATATATATATATATATATATATATATATATTATTTATTTAAAAAAACTTTATAACATAAATATGTCATAAAATCACTACAAAAATAGCCATTTTGTTTCAACACCCCCGGTGTCTTATCAAGTGATGATGCTGAATGTAAAATAAATGGTTTTAAAAGTTTCAAATTAATTAAAGATTAAAAATTAATTACAAAAGTAGAGAAATATTTTTATTTTTATTTTAGGATATTACATCACAACATGTAAAAATGATACACATGTACAAACATGCTTTGATGTTTACTAACACATCTCATTAAACGTTAGTGAATAACTGGTTAGTAGACAATTTATTGAGACTTAAAAACAACAAACAATCTCTTTTCACGACAAAAGAAAGAAAAGAAAAAGAGTAAGAAAAAAGACACAATATATACGCCGTATTTCAGAAAACAAGAAGAATAAGTTAAAAAAAAAGAGTTAGAAAGCAGAGGGAGGAGATATCACCAGGATTTGTTTTGTTTATATTCCGATCCACCAATAAAAATGACCTACGCTAAGTTCAAAGTAAGGGGAGAAACGTAAGTTAAGAAGCAATCATAAATAAGAGGTCATGACTCACGGATGTAGAATCGGAGATAATCTCTAGACGTTATATTCGATAGAAATGTAAGATTGCTACAAAGTTATACATTAGACACGTATCGTCTAATATGAGAGAAGAAACGTAATTTAACAAGATATTTTATAAACCACATAACCTGTGAGTTAAAACTTAAAATTTCCCAGTTATAAAGTTGTTAAATACTATGGCGCTTTAAGAAATAAATTGGAAGTTTAATCAAATTGACCAAACGAAATTGAATATATATATATATATATATATATATATATATATATATATATATATATATATAGTCTTAAGATGTACTATATTTATGGGATAAAGTGCTCAATATCAGTGATAGAGCGTGTGTAAATATAAAAGTGAACATAGAAGTCAACACTTAGAGGCGACAGTCTGTTTCCTGCTATATGCAATCGTCAGGCCACGATTGCATATAGCATGAAACAAACTGTCGCATCTAAGTGTTGACTTATGTTCATTTATATATATATATATATATATATATATATTATTGCTATGTGGACGGATTCAACAATTTTCTTTTGATTTTACGATATTGTTGGGCATGTTTGTTTGGGAGAGCAGTAATTTTGTTAAGAAAGGTGAAATAGGGAAAAGGCCTGGGCTAGATTAATATTTGGGCAATATTCAATGGCGGCACTCTCTAGAATCTTCCTTCTGAGTGAGTTATTTTCTTTTTTTATTAGTGTATCCCATCTAAAAAATCTTAAAATAATCACAAACACTTCCAAAACCATTAGGGATATACTCAGATCTTCAAACACTAATAGCAATAATATTTCTGAACAAAGCATTTAAAAAAGAAATTGCCAAAACTGTTCCTCCCAATATATTGGAGGAAGAAGTAGAAATTAAAAAAAAAAAAACATTCATGAGCACAAACAAAACTCACAAAAACAACTTAGCTAATGCACTAGTCATACATAGAAATAAATTCAACCACAATTTTGATTTTAAAAATGCTATATTCATAAAAAGGAAAATAACTCACTGAGATGGAAAATTCTAGAGAGTGCCGCAGTTGAATATTACCTAAATATTAATCTACGCCCACGATCATCCCTATTTCACCTTTAGTAACAAAATTATTGCTCTCCCAAACAAACGTACACAACAATATATATATATATATATATATATATATATATATATATATATATATATATATATATATATATATGCAGTAGCGTCCAAAACTAAGGGACAAAAGTTTAAAACCTAATATTTGTTAGAAATAACAACTGTGAAAATCTGAAATTTTGCCAACTGGTAGGCGTTATCATCCATAATAACATACTAAAATTTGAATCATTTGCAAAGGATAGAAAAAGAATTATAACAATTATTTATTTATTTTCAAAATAGGATCGTCCAAAAGTAAGGGACAAAATTGAGAAAAACAATGTAAACAGTATGCTATATTCAAAATTTTGATTTCCCCTAAAGAATAAGTCTTACTTAGTCATTTGTAAACGTTGCATCAGCCGGCACCATGGCGAAACGCCAAAAACTTGATTACTCTGTGAGACAAGCTATTGTGAAGCTACACAAGGAAAAACACACCATTAGAGAGATTTCAGAGAAAGTGAAACGTTCCAAGAGTGTTGTAGGCAGGGTTGTTAAATCGTACAATGATACTGGCAAAATAGTTAGTACTTTTAAAACCGGCAGACCCCGCAAAACTTCGGCAAGAGAAGATCGAATAATGCAGCGTATGTCATTAAAGGATCGTTTTAAGTCTTGCACAGAAATTAAAAGGATTATGAATAGTACCTCATGTGTTAATGTGTCAAGACAGACTGTTTGTAGACGACTGCAAGAAATAGGGCTGTTTAATCGAACCCCAGGGAAGAAACCACTTGTTAGTTCTAAGAATAAGAAGAAGAGATTAGAGTTTGCAAACAGGTATGTAATTTGGACATATGAAAATTGGGCAAAAGTATTTTTCAGTGATGAAAGCAAGTTTAATTTATTTGGAAATGATGGAAAAAACAATGTAAAGAGACGTATTGGTGAAGGATTAAGTGCAAAGTGTACTAAGAAAACTGTCAAGTTTGGGCGCGGAAGCATCATGGTATTTGGAATGTTTTCTAGCCATGGTACAACGCCTCTTGTCCGGTTACAAACTCGTGTAAACGCGCAGATCTATAAAAACATTGTTCAAGATCATGTTGTGCCAATCATACAGAATTCAGGTTTCGATAGGGCTACCTTTATGCAAGATAATGCCCCATGTCACAAGGCAAATGTGGTAATGAGTTACCTTAGCGAGCAAGATTTGGAAATTATGGATTGGCTACCGCAAAGTCCTGACTTAAATCCAATAGAAAATCTTTGGAAGACCTTAGGAGTGAAAGTTATGGAAAGTTATGGAAATCCCACTAACACGGAGGATTTGTGGGTGAAGCTTCAAGAAGAATGGTCTAAAATTAGTATCGAGGACTGTCAAGTACTGATTCATTCTTGTAGTCGAAGATGTGCAGCTGTCATTGAAAGCAAGGGCTCATTTACTAAATATTGATTGTACATGTATTTTTATTGTTTTTTTGCCGTTTACATTGTTTTTCTCAATTTTGTCCCTTACTTTTGGACGTTCCAAATTTGAAAATAAATAAATAATTGTTATAATTCTTTTTCTATCCTTTGCAAATGATTCAAATTTTAGTATGTTATTATGAATGATAACGCCTACCAGTTGTCAAAATTTCAGCTTTTCACATTTGTTATTTCTAACAAATATTAGGTTTTAAAATTTTGTCCCTTAGTTTTGAACGCTACTGTATATATATATATATATATTAAAGAAAAACAGACCACTTTAGCTCTGAATTTACATTGAGCTCTCAGGATTTCATCCTCCTTGGCACTACCCATCTGGATTACCCAAATTTTTCGTAATTTATATATATATATATATATATATATATATATATATATATATATATATATATGTGTGTGTGTGTGTGTGTGTGTGTGTGTGTGTGTGTGTGTGTGTGTATATATATATATATATGTGTATATATATATATATATATATATATATATATATATATATATATATATATGTTTTTAAAAAATTTGGGTTTATGTAGATTGCGTGTATTGGTGTTATTGTGGAAGTGGTGGGGGAGATTTCGTTATTCATCGTACTAACGAAAGCGTCCGTCAGGACTCAATATCAGTTTCGGCTATGACACATGTATGTATACGGGTGGTGTTAATGTTGAAATACATACGCATTTGTATGTTGAAATGTTGAAATTTAAACATTGGAAGTGTGGCGGAAATGTCGAGATAGAGTCTAACATCTAATCCAACTATATATATATATATATATATACATATATATATATATAGAGAGAGAGAGACATCCACAGACAGACTGTTTCACTGTATCACAGCTCATCAGTGTGACTAGACGTCCGGTTGCCTCTAGCTAGGATCGGAATAACGAAATTATTTAAATATAGATCAAACAAAATTATTTAAATATATAGATCATCCAACATAGAACGCATCTGTTAAGTGAAGGGTCTTATTTAGACTGTTAATAAAACCAATCAATGCAAAATTTCAAACTGTCAGCCGAACGCCATAACTCTATACTAAATATTTCTGACATTACTAGAAGAATAGTACTGTCAGAAATAAGGTGAAAATTGGTTTAACGATACATCCGTACATAAACCTAATAATATCAGGCTTCGGGTTAAAACAAAAAACGGACTCTTGAACGTGGAGCAAATACTTGTAAAGTTTTCTCGAAAGCCATCACTTCTGTAGTCATTGTAATCATAACGTTGCTGAAGAACTTGTATCAGACAAGAAATCATTTTTTTGGCAGCTTATATGGATGAGATAGATATTGATTCTCCCTGACTGTTCGACCTGTTTTTTTCTTTCACTGTATTTAATTCAATTTCGCATACGGTATATCAGATTATCGGGTTACTATTCAGCATATTGCATTTCTTGAGGTAAACGGAGTACGTTGGATATGCTCTTCTCATATCTAAGAGATATGTGAGGAGCCTTGTTTTGAATTTCATGTGGTAAGGTTCAAAGAGTAATTTCTGACCTTTCCTATTGGGAGAGCTGTAGTCATTTTTTTCTCAAGAGTATCTATCCCAAGTGCTCATAGATTCTGAAATCTAATTTTCTACACTGCTAGCTCGTACCGATCCATCATCTCTGTATTACTTTCAGAATAATAAACTGAAAGCATTTACCACTTCGCTTTCAAACCGTGATTAAAAGCTAGCATTATGTTTATTAAACATAGGTTCTTTTTTTGCAATTATGGTGTCACTTTGCTTCTATCAGGTCACCATAATTATACGTGGCGCTCACCTAGCCACCTCCCCCCTCCTCTCTCTCTCTTTGCGAGAGGCGTAATGGATATCGACTCGGAATAAGAAATCGGAGAGCCGATTTCGAATTTCAGTCGAGAAGGTTACATTCAGTTACGCCAAATTATTTTAGGTAATTATATGAATCCTTATTTTTGTGAATCCCCAGCTATAGATTAAATAGTAAGATTTTATCTGGCAAAATAATATTTAGTCGCAAAAAATATTTTATTCATTTTTAAATAATTTTTATTGTTAAAGCAATTGTAATTTGCAAAAAGAAATATTCTTACAAACCAAAATAAATTTCCTTTTTAAATAACCCACAAAAATACTAATTAATCTTACTATTTTATTCCCAGTCTATATAGTAACAGTCTGACGTAATGAGATTACTATTAAGAGCTTCATAGACTAAATTATATAAAATGAAAATATTTTGATTATTTTTCATTTTACAGATGTTCACTAAGTTTAGATTAGTTTTGCAGAAGATTTAATAATGAAATGCAAATAAATGATTTTAAACTAAGGACAGATAAGTATGGTTCAAAACGATGAGGTTGCGCCCTTTTGAAGAAAATCACTGTTTTTCTGCTTTCATATTTTTTTCTGAGAGACTATGTATCCATCAAATCACAACAGTTAAGGTATATACTTTATTTAAAAAAAATAAACACTCGCCTAGAAATCTAGGCATAACATTGGAATTGTCTCGGGAATAAATGTTAAGTTTTTAATTTCTTTCTTTGTTACCTTTATGCTACTAACAGTATGGTTCGTAATTTTGTCTCGTGAAAAACCATGGGTCATTATAATCGAAAATGTATGAAAAGTAATCCATCATTTTGCAACAATTCTACTGTATAACAACATTTTTATATTTTAGTAGTGGTCTAAATCTTAAGTCAAAATTAGGGGCACTGCAACTGGTTTGCATATATTACGTCAGTTTCATTGTATAAATGAATGTACTATTTTTAATCATGTGACATTTTACATTCTCATACGGTCCATTATTCGGACTCGATGGATATGAAGATAGAATCTATTAATATTGAATATTCATTCATTTCAATTTTTTCCTTCGTCCCAATTTAGAAATACTAGAAAAATATCAAGCTCTCTTCCACAAAGCAGAGAGAGACCGTATAATACAATAATGTAGATTTTTATATAGTTACCAAATTATTAAAAAAAAAGTAATATCAAAATGTTTACATATAATGTTAATTTAAATATCTTCGTATTAAAAAAAATGATTTTTTATTCATTATCCATTAAGTGAACCTTTTTATCTAATATTTTACATTTCACCGCAAGCAAGACAATAAGCAAATAAGACGCAAGGGTATTTGAGTCCGAGAGAATATGATCAAGCGACAACATTGTTCAAGAGAGAGAATAGGAATTAAGAATACAGAAGATAACAATTCAAATTGAATTTCAATATTTGAAGATCAAAGTTGAAAAGAAATCCAAAGGACTGATGAGTATTTCACAAGCGAGGAGGGCGCGAGAACAACCATTTAGCATAGGACACAAAGGTTAGCTTTGGCCCTCATGATTGTAAATTAATACGACCTTGCCATCAATTGAGTAGTACGCTTAAATTCATAAAGTCTATGTATCAAAGAGGAGAGTTCATCAGAACGATTGCCATGAAAATATTTCTAGAAAAAGCCCAGTGAAACTACGCTACGGTAGTGAGAAATTGACTGAAACTGAGATGACATGTCAGGGTCAATAACATTTGCTTATTATTATCTATATCTTCTCAAGAATCTCTAAATAGATAGCAGAAACACCAGACCAGATATGACAATGCAAAGATGAATGGCAAAATTATAAATGTGTAAGAGATTTGTTAATTTCCAATCAGTGGGAATGACTGCAAATGTTTTAGCCCGCACCTTTTATAGGAAAAAAAATGCATGCTGGGACACTTTTCTTAGTCAATAAAATAGGTCGATTTACAACTTGATTTGACTCACTCGAGATATGCCGATTCCGGCGGTTCGTGGCTGACTTGTCTAATTCTCTGCCTACGGGCAGAGAGGACCCAGACGAGACTATGCCAGACCTATGCTAGGTCAGATCCAGGTCTGGGGAGGTAGACAAGCCCAACCTTGTGTATGCGGGGTCTACGGGGAATCTTTCACCAAGCCGACGTGCTCGGAATCGCTTCACATAAAAAAACGGCCTTGTGCCACATCCTACCTTGTGGGGAGGCGAGGTAAATAACATCAATCTAGATCTACCTTGTCTATGTTGAAGATCATTCACTTGTTTGATCTAGCTTTTTGTATAGACGCTAATTCGTGGTTCGTTAGCCTTTTTGCTTCTTACCTGTGAATTTACTTTACTTATATCGTTGTCCTACTTGACCGATACCATTTAATTGTTGCCCCAGTCTTTTTCGTTTTTTAGTTCTATTGCAAATAATATGAATTCTGTTCGTTGTGTCATTTAATTTGCATTTGGACTATGACTTCTTAATTAACAGGTTTTGTGCCCAGGAATAGGGTCTATTTGAAATTTGCATCTTGTACAATTGTTGGCTTATTTAATGAAAAAAAAATAGGAGAAAAATTGTCTATCCCGCACACTTGTTCTCCTAACTTATAATATAATATAATATAATATAATATATATTATATGCTACGAAAGTGTTGCTGTTATTTCAATTTTACTATATTTCTTCGAAACTTGGACACTATATCGTCGCGCAGTCCAAAAATTAGAAGGCTTTCACCAGCTAAAGCGTCGTTCAGTCTTGAACATTAAATGGAAATACTATGTAAGCAACACCGAAGTCCTAGAAAGAGACAACAGTCAAAGCATTCAACCACTGATTATTAAAGACCGGGGAAAAACACGTGTTTTCCCTCTTCGAAAATATAAGGATCAAATCAAATGAAAGCCACTGGACTTGAGCCAAAATTGTTTGGAAAACCAGAGACTGTACCGACTGAAGGTGTTCCATCACCATCGGAACCAAGACTTTGAAGCCAAGAGAAAAAAGTTAAATAACAAGAGAGAAAGCCTCGACAAAATCAACATCATCCTCCACCAATATTACCATGCAGTTAATGCCATCGGCTCTGCCAATCAAGAATTGTTTTTTTTTGTTACTCATCAATGCTACCATCAGGAAGGAAACGTTCAGTAGAGAAGAATTTAAATTCTTCGATACGACATAAAGCCGACGGCAATTATAATATAATAATTATTTTTAAAAAAATAATATTTTTAAGTAAAAATATTAGAAAAATGCGATTGGAAAGTCTATCTATTTAAGGAAACTATCCATGAAAGAATGATGTCCCCATATTTTTCATACATCTCTCTTGGTGACACTAAACAACTTTTAAAAACAGATTTAATCTTTGATACTACTGTGTTATTTCGAAATACCTCTTAACACCTTCTCAAAATCTTTTATTATTCCATAATATGTGCTTAATTATTTAATGATAAGTGCTTAATCTGTTCAAAGCTAATGTTTTCCGTTATCTTCTGCTCTTATACACAAAAATATCCCCCAGACACAACCCTCTACTTCGAGTAGCTCTCGGGCTTTGTAAAGAGTGAACCGTGTAGTAAAAAAATAGAAAAAAAAACATATGCAAATATCTCCATAATCTTCTTGTTCATTGCTTGGAATGTGAAAATCGTTAAAGATGAGTCTCATTAATCATAAATTATTTTTAAATATCATATTTCAATATTTTAGAATAAAATGAAAATTATTTTTGCATCTATCTTACATTTTGAAGCTTACGGATTCAATTTATTTCAGTTTTGGCAAATTTAATTCAATTTTTTAGAAGTGCAATTATTTTTTTTATTTTTCTTTATGTTATTAAAAACAGAAATTACCTTCAATTTCATGCAAGAAGAAATGTGAGAACTGAATTTTATATATATATATATATATATATATATATATATATATATATATATATATTATATATTTAATATTTTAAATGGAGTTTTAAAACCTATGTTTCTTGTTTTGTTTAACGGCATATCAACTCCGTATAGGTCACTTAATGTTGAAATTTAATATTCTTGAGAGATTTGAAGGAATAAAAATATGATATACGTTATTCTGCTTTCACAATTGAATACATGGTAGATCATACTCAGCTTTTGTACATATACATGTTTGTGTAGACATGATTACTTGAGGTGGGGATATAGATGTTTATGTTGTAGTTTTCTTGAAATTATATTCTGGAATAAAGTTTGGTCAATTTAAATTATTAAAGGATACCATATGGATTAATATTATAAATGAGTTCTTTTATGTTGGTTGTTTGATTTCTTTTAATAGCATATCAACCTCGATAGGTTATTTAATGCCGAAATCTAAATATTTGGTTTATAATTTTATGCTTTAAACTAAATATATTTTGAACGTGATTTTAACTTTCAGAGTAAAGTAACGTTTGTTAGAAATATATTTTGAGGATCATAAAATGTATTGTTGGGAATTTGCCTATTTTTTATATATTTTTATTTTAGCCTTGATTTCATTTTGCTATAAAAATCTATTGTTGGCCATTTTATTATAACAAAGTACGGTTGATTTTTATTTGTTGGGTTTTCTACAGGCTGAAATGAGGAAGTTGTCTCCATTTTATATTTTTAATTTCGTGCATGCGCGTTGTTTGTTTTTGGTTTTGTCGACTGCACAATACAGCAGGTTTGGTTGGGCGCCATTTAGGAGAAATGTTATTCATCAATTCACTCAGCCAAAAATTTGGAAACGGCATGCTGTACTGCTTGTAATTCGCGTCGGAAGCTCCAATACGAATATTTCAGAGTGTTTCGGTGTCAATCTGAGGACAGTAGAGTGGATTCGGAAAGAGTTAAATCAATCTAATGGTGATTATGAACGTGTTTGGAGTGATCACTAATGGTAGCAATGTTAAGACTGCATTAATCTTCACACGGGGTCTCAGACTTAACACCGAGGATGTAGGGAGGCATTGGGTTAAGAGTATGGCTGCTGGAAGACAATATGTGTTGAAACAGAATTTTGCACCATGTCGCACAGGCATGAAAACCCAGTCATGGCTGTCAGACAATTTCTACGACCACATCTCCTCTTGAATCTGGCCACCTAACTCACCAAGCTGCAATCCTCTTGATTATTATATGTGGGGCGCATTGAGTGAGAAGCCAAAGAAATAACACACACCAGAGATGAACAGAAGGCAAGGATTTTGACAGTATTCACAAACTTAAACAAGGAGACCTTCCAGAAGAGCTGCAGAAGATTCTGAATTCGTCTGGAGGCCATGGTTGAAGTTTTTATTGAATAAATTTACTCTTTAGAGTTTCAAGATATATTTGTATAATATTGGTACATGTATATGTTTAAATGAGATGTCAGTATTATTTTTATGTTTGCGTAATTTAAACGAAAATCTATAACTCGCAACCCGTATTTGCCCATAGGTTTTGTTCTAAAAGTTGCCCTTACACGAAACTGAAGTTTCTAGCATTGATTAATTTAGGGTCGAAAGATTTCAAGTAAAACGAATTCTATCTGCAAGCCATAAACGAAATAGAAAAATATTTTTCATATATTGATGCAGTTTACTTCTTTTATTCTCAGAGTACTTAACCCTTTTAAAAGAAACAAAATTCTTTCAGATAATAGCGATTCACTTTTCTAAACCTGTTAACCCTTCTTCGCCTATTGTTAAGTATGCATCTTTGATACTGTGTACCTCGAATATAATTACTGAAATATTTCTCGAGGATTAAAACCAGGTTTTACGATTGTAAAATATGAGTAACACGAGAAATCAATTTAGATTCACGAACAGAGAATTGTGCAAAACCTGCATACACTTACACTAAAAACTATACCTACATGATATATTCATGCGTGTGGTTGATACTTGTGTTAATGAGTATTGTAGGTTTTATATATATCATCTATTAACATCTTGTAATAAATGACTTCTTAAAACAGGATGAGCCAGTCTGTATAAAAAGACATAAAATCCAAAACTTGATGTTATACTCATATACAGGGTGTATCCAAAATACTTTCACAAACATAAACAAGAACAAACGTCCATATAAACATATATCCGCAAATGCTTCGATTTTTAGTTAAGTTTAAAGTTTACAGCAGACAATGCCAAATGTACAATTCAAGACTCAATCTAAAAATACTTATTACAATCGTTTGTGGGGGCTCTTAAGCTGACGCAGATGATAAATTGCAGCAAATGTTGGTAATGCAATGTAATATAGCCGTGCAGCTTCGTGTCCATTACAATTCCCGCAGCCGTATGTAAAATAGTTTGCTATTATTAAACTGAACAATACTCACTTAACTCACAATTGTATACGAATGATAAAAGTAATCTAGTTTCTATGGCTTCAGCAGCGACATCTATCGTAAACTTTCTACAAACTTAATCACTCGAAAAAGAAGGATTTGCCGACATATGTATATGGACTTATTTCCTTGTTTTAGTGTAAGGAACCCACCGCCAAATTTTGTAAACATATATTTGATACACTCCGTACATTATATATATATATATATATATATATATATATATATATATATATATATATATATATATATATATATATATATTACGCACACAAGGGCTATATATATATATATATATATATATATATATATATATATATATATATATATATAATTATTTTTATAAAAAATTATAACATAAATATGTTATAAAATCACTACAAAAAATAGCCATTTTGTTTCAACACACTCTGTGTCTTATCAAGTGATGATGTTGAAAATAAAATAAATGGTTTTAAAAGTTTCAGATTAATTTACGATCCTACACTAGGGGGAAACATTGTTACAAAAGCTAGAATAACCAATCAAAAACGAAGTATAGAAAGATTCAAAAGCTTGACAACGAAATCATGCTATAATAGCTTTTCAGATCTTTAAATACATGTAATATTAAAAATAATTTATACTAACTAATAATTATAAATTATATGATAAAATTTAATATTAAAATTAAAAACTGGCAATTTTAAAATCCAAATTTAATCACTATTAAGTTTAAAAACTACAAAATTATTGAGAAAAGAAAAAATATATATGTTTATTCAATTCATTTCTTCATTGAAATTACGTTAGACAAGACGCTACAATACATCCGGTCATTTGACAATACATGTATATATTTTTTTCTTTTTCCCTTTCTTTTCCGTTTTTATTTTAAAGTTTGTGAATGTGGTCTTAAACTCACGCGTAAAACAACAAAAACACAATCAGATTATAATACATAAGCACCCAGACATAATTAGATATATACACACACACACACACACTAAAAAAAGAAGGTGGGGGGGGATACATGAACATCTCTACAGCCCTTTATGAAAAAAGGAGACGTGGAAACTAACACTTATACACATACACAGTTAAATGTGAATACACTCTACATACTCATAGACACCGATAGATACACATACATACATCCACAGACAATGACATAGACAATGAGAAATCACAACCAATAAATATTTCACTTAAATAAATGCTAACCACTTATTGAATTATAACTTAAGGGAGCAAATATACAAAGATAAAAATGGTTAAAAATAATATTATTTAATATATTAAAACGAAAATTCTAAAACCATGAATATCAATAAAAATATATATTAATCATATAAGTTGATAATAGTTTCATTATATATTAGGCAAAGAAAAAACAGGATAAAAGAAACCCTCAGATATATACATATATATATATATATATATATATATATATATATATATATATATATATATATACAAAAAAAAACAAATTAACACACATAAATATACACTCATACATACATATACATACAGAAATCCATACAAATAAATATATAAACATAAACATATACGCACATATACATATCTATGATAACAAGTACACATGCACGCACATATACATATAAAACTAAATACACACACTTATATACACACAGACTTTTGTGCACACATACTTACATATATAAAAACAGTCATGATATACCAAAGTTTATACTCACACATACACACAAACTCATACATAATAGGTGCCAACACACACACATATATATATATACACAAACATACATAAATATATATACACACATACATACATATCTACAAATAAACATGTATAAATATATCTATCTACAATAACAACTACCCATATATACATGCATACATAAAAATACAACAACACTCAACCAAATACATATATAAACGTACTAACATATAGATATATAAATATACCTTCAAATACCAACACACAGCAATATACATATAGTCTAACATACAAATATATAAACACATTCATACAAACAGAAATATACTTAAATATAAATACACATACACAATAAAATAGGACATACAGCTATATACATATATGCACACACAGATATATATATACATACACATACATACACCCATACACACACACATACATATATATATACAAATATATCGTGGCACAAAGCCGAAATTATGGGGCACCCAGTGAAGAACGAACTCATTACTCAGTCGCAACTAATCTAGCGAACCATGCTGGCCAACCATTATACCGCCGTGATTTTATCATACATATACATATACATTCATACACATACACATACACACACATACATACATATACACACATACATACATATATATATGCATATGCATATACATACATATATATATATATATATATACACACACACACACACACATACATATACATATATACATACATACATATACACACATACACACACAAATACATACATATACACACACCCATACACACATACATATATAGGCACACATATACACATATACAGCAACAATTATTAACCTTTTCTCTTATAATCTACCATACCTTCCCACATAATTTATATATATATATATACACACACACTCACATATATATACATACACACACCCCACACACACACACCCACACATATATAAAAAAAAACAAACATAAATACACTTATACACCAACCTACACATTCCTCAGTGCAAATACTCTAACCAACACATAAATAAATATATACACATTTACACCAACACTGATAACACTATGCAGGTAAACAATACACACTTATATCGTAAGTATGACCATCATGCAATAAAAATACTAATCTATTAAAAATACAGCGACATATCATTATCATTTAAAGTATACGACCCCTACACTAAGTTAAATTTATAACGGTGTTTTACAATTTACTGTAAGTTCATATCTTTGATTTAAGAGATCAGCCTTGTTTTAAATCTAATAATTTCAAATTTTTCATTAAGGCATAGGTAACATGGGGTATATAGGGAGTTACATGTACGAGCTTTCTTAACCAAACTCCATTCAACCGTAGGTGTTTTGTTCTTATCTTTTAGATTTCAAAAAATACTTGGATAATGAAGTCATGTACCTATATTCACTGTGATTAAAGGATTGCATATGCCCCGCCAGCGTTCCTTGAATGTTTTCATGGTAGAACCAATGTAAAACTTCTTTATATTTGGATTTTCAATTGTTGAAATAGTACCAAGATAGACTATAGAAGTAATACCACAGTTAGTTTGTAGTTATTCGGGTTCCTACACTTACATAAGTTGTTATTTGTATTCTTATAATTAGTATTGCATTTAGTAACCTGTTGATTAGTCAAGCCTTTTGAACTCCTATACTTGTTATAAACTATGTTGTTATGTTTTTTAATTATCTGTTCCAGGTTATCAGCACAACTATAGCTTAATTTAAGGGTATTCTGATTAAATATTTTACTAAGTGGGTTAGTTTCAGGGTTGGGGAAATGTTTTTTGATTAGGTTTAGAAATATACGCCCTAATTTAGTTTTAACCATATCTATCTACTATATATATATATATATATATATAGATAGATAGATAGATAGATAGATAGATAGATAGATAACTATACTCGTTTCGAAAAACTCTTGAATTTTTGATTTGCCAATAATCAAATCAATCTCGAGGGAAAAAAGTTTTTAAAAAAAAGAAAGAGCTAGAAACATGAAAGTCTGTCGAAAAAAATCGCACAGATACAGGTTTGAATCCCCCAAAAAAAAAAAAATACGAGTAAACAACTAACTAACAAAAAAAAAGAGCTCAATACAACCGTAGAGCAGACCTAGATAACCTAGTGAGCCAAAGACAAACCTACCCAGGTTTCACCTAAATGGATCGTCAGGAAAAAGTCGGCTTTCGCGGACGATCCATTTAGGTGAAACCTAGGTAGGTTTGTCTGGCTCACTAGGGTTTATATATATATATATATATATATATATATATATATATATATATATATATATATATATAGTGTGTGTGTGTGCCGACTATTTATATAATATATATATATATATATATATATATATGTGTGTGTGTGTGTGTGTGTGTGTGTGTGTGTTATGCGTGCAGGTATTAACTCACAAGATATATTTCGATTTTTTAAATCTATAGATCTTTTTCAAATTTTCTGCAGCAAAATTCCTTGCAATGCAAAAAAAATTATACTATAATTTAAACATTTAATTAAACACATTTTTTAAAAGAAAGACACAGACGACAACATTTAAATCAAAAATATCTTACGGGAAAGTTGGTTAAAATATACACCGTGTTCTGGGAGCGAAGAGGGAACGCCATTACTGGGTTACATATACAGTGTGTGTCATGCCTTGATCTCGAGAAACCTTGGATCTGCGCCCAAAGAGATATGCCTCAGCTGCTGATGGCGGTGAAGCATCTGTTATGGCTGTACAGGCCCAGATGAGAGTAGCAGTCACGATTTTAAAGAATGCATGTAAAAAAAATGTTTCCCCAAAACGGCGACTTCAAAATATCCCTGACTCTGGTCTGAGATTAAACTCTGTGTCATATTTGTAATTTATAATTTAATACATTCTTGAAATTATTATGCAGTCATATCATGTATAAATGGTGAAATGAGAATGACTCTCTATTCATAACTTCATTATCTCATCTTCAATATAGTTTCCTTGGTATTCTATCACGTTACACTAACTTCTAACTTTGTTATGCATTTAATTAAGGAACTGATATTTCCAATGTCGATTCACTGAAGAGGAATTTTCAAAAATTATAAAATTGTTAAATTCACGGATTTGACAAAAGTTCGGCTGAATAAATCACTAAAGATGTTTGTCTGCAGCATACTTAAACAAAGATAAACTTCCTAGACTTGTCTTCTTAATGTTTACTGCATCGTATTTGCAATGAGAGGCGGTCACGGTTAGAACTCAATACTGACTTGCATACCAAAAACTCATTTTATTTCCTCCGCAAATAATTGATATAAACAAGATGACTCATACCAGTGGAATTAGAACTGCCTACTACCGTAGATTAAATAAAGGGTTCAATTTGCAATCCCCAGTACGTTAAACGTTCCGATAGGGACAACAGTCCGCATGTAGAATAGTGTAAAAAAAAGATGACTGATTCACATGTATATTTTTCCGTCCAATGTACGCCGATTTTTAAATAATCTCACAACGTTCTTTATCCTTGAGATTAAATCGATTTTACAATAAATCATGCAAAATGGTTGAGCCTACTAAATAATTACTTTACACATATATCAAAACCATGATTGTCAACAACATACAGTAAAATTATTTTTTCAAAATGAATCTTAGCACGACGCATATCAAGCTAAAAACGAAAAACTTCAAAGACACTTCTAATATTAACTAGCAATATATAAAATATGGCGCAGCGACAATTTGCGTTGAGATAATAAAATAATTGCATCTACATAATGAAATAATTACAAGATTAAATATCACCAAAAGAAAAATCTCATGTTTCAAATATTTTACAACTAATAAAAAAATAATGAAAACACTAATAATTTGATAATTTTCTTCAAACATATTTTAAGAATTACAATCAGAATAGAATTTTATCGACATTTTCTGATTATTTATTTCAATTATATTGCTATTGTTTATATCTATATGCCTGTTCTCGTGCCTGAATTATATTAATATTGAATATACCACTGAGTAAAATAATTCCGGTAGTGTTGTACGAAATATCGTTGCGTGTTGCGTGTCAGTCCGGTCGGCAAAGAAGCAATGCTAACCATTCCGTATCAAGAGGATTTCACTGACTGTTGACCTTTTTAGAGTTGATATTTTGAAACCTTATCGATTTTGTACTGGATTTGGGAGGGCGTGGTGGTTGTCCATACTGTTAGTATCTGCGGCGTTTTGTATATGTAATTCAGTGAACTTTGAAGTTAGACTATTCCTTTTACTCAACGGGTCACAAACTTGGAATGATGAGCTTTGTCTCTCCGGAACTTGGCTTTGAACAAAGTCACGACGTTCGGTCTATTAGAGAAGTGTTTGGTAAGTATTGATATTTTGCTCAGGTTAGTTCATGACCACTCAGATAAGGAACCTCTAAATTCATAAATATTTCAGACCTGCTATTTAGATACCGATGTTATTGGCTATGTCAAAAGCACGTACGTAAATAAGATAACATTCGATGGTCAGGAACTTAACGTATTGTGCCAATTCAAATATCATGGCTCAGTTAATAGCCAAGGAGGTTTAAACCTTTGAGCCCAGACCACCGTTTTACCGGGAATAGAGAAAAATGACGTAATACCCAGCGACCGGTTGAAAGGTGCATAAACACGTGCAACTATATTTATATCTACCGTGAAACATTACATACCAATTATTTGCGAAATAATTTGTTTCAAATGCTGATCTTCTTGACTTGGAATAATTGGCAGAATACAATCCTCCTACGGAATATTCTTATATGCGGTTTTAAACCTTTGAGCCCTGGCCACCTCTTTGCCGGTGGTAGAAAAAATGACTTAATGCCCAGTCACTGTTTGAACGGTGGGTAAACACATACGTCATGTTTTGCTATTCTTCTGCATCAAGACAGGTAGCACCTGCTGGGTAGACTGGGACACAAAGAAAGAATTCTGGCGATAAAGTGAAGGTATGAACTCATACTCTCTCGCTGCTAATTATAATGCTTATATTTTTTGTAACTATTTTTTTATCTACCGTGACACATTACATACCAATTATTTGAGAATTTTGACTCAGGAGCTCAGGCAGAAGGGTTAAAATTGTTCAAGAACGCGCGGTTCAAAGAGTTAATTCAAGTTTAATAAATATTTAGGATGCTTAGTCTACCGTCTTTTTTATCAAGCTTGTCTGGTGGACCCGTTTTGCATTTTTAATTAATTATTATTGATTCTCGCACAACTATATCAGCTGCTAGACTAAACTAATCAAATATAAATAAAACAAAATGGAGGAGACGGAAATAAAACAAAACAAATGTTCCAAAACTAGGGACAATGTAAGGCAGATATTATTGCCTTTTAAGGCAAGAATATCTGCCTTACATCAAAGATCATACGGTTGGTCTTCTCATTTATTCTTCGCATTTGCGAATCTTGGATATTCACAGCAGAATTACAATGAAGAATTCAAGCCTGAGACTGGAGATATTACAGAACTATCCTGGGAATCTTATTCGCATACCACACCACAAATGAGATGAAAGCATGTCGACAGACCTCATGAATACAATCAAGAAGAGTATTTGAAACAGTACAGATACTTCATAAGAGCCATTAGTCATTCCACTGTCATCCTAGAATATATTATGTTAGACAAAAGAGGAAGAACCAAACAGAGAAAAATGTGCTGAGTCGATTGGAAGAACATTCCCATAGACTTCGATATTGGCACCCAACATGCAGGAATTGATCAAATGATTTGTAACTAAGCGACCCTTTGAAGACACACGGCTATGGCGGTGGTGGAGCGGGTGATGACGCTGGTGATGATGATGATGATCTAAACACTTGGTTAGAAAATGACTCGGATTCGATATTTGAGATCGAATAGAATCTCAGCTTATAGCCATTATTTACATTATTCGTACTATTGTCCTCAAACTTGTCGCCATACTTATTACAACGTTTTGGCCGTTGTACGCTCCGGACTTCTTCAGGTGCTTGGAATGTCGAACTGAACCCTTTATTTCGCTCACTGGGGTAGACTGTTTTAGTTCCACGTGCCATGTTTAATGGATGTCAGTTATCAGTTATCTCCTATTAATTTTCCCTCTAAAATTTATCCACTGCCTTAACAGGGTATTGAACTCACACTCTTTTGGTCCTGTCACTGGATCTAACTAACGCCTTTATCCACTGTGCCTTGTGTCCTTGAGGAGCGTACAACGACCGAAACGTAACAAAGATGAGGACAATAGTCCGAATAATGTAAATAATGTACATAATACCTCATCTCAGAAATATAGATAGATACAACTTTTGTTTGTATCACGTTCATAATAGAAACAGCAATGGATATTGAGTTGGAATAAATCGTTTGTATATGGATATAAAAATTAATCAATCGTGAGACTATGACGATAAAGGCCTCTGGTCAGGAGATTAAATGTTTTGAGAAGCGTCGAAGCATCTCTTAATTGTTATAGCTCTCAGTTCCATCATTTTCCGGGGTGGAGGTAGCATCTATTAGAATACCAGCTATGAGCAAATAGTGAGCCCCGAAACAAAATACTATGAAAGTATAAAAAAAAATATAGTAAAAATACCAGCAATATATTTTTATATGAAAAATGACCAACAATGCGTTTCAAAAACAAAATAAGCAGCAATACATTTTCTCTGTAACTGAAAGTCTACAATAAATATATCTAGTTAAATCTATAACACTGTGTACAGATTATTTAGATTTCGGCATTAAATGACCTATACAGGTGTTGATATGCCGTTACCCACACACACAAATGGTTCTTCTCCCTTAATTTTTTAGTCTATCCATTACAATATCCGAAGAGAACTGGAAGTTCTACACGATTTATTGTTGGTATGCATAATCATAAAATACGCAGGTGACACCCTGATGAGAACAAATACAGAAAATTAATGTACGGTCTTCAAGACAAGTTAGTAAAGGAAAGTGGGAGACTGCAATAATGACTGATTGTAAGATACAGAATGTAGAAGGGACAGTTATCGAGGGGTACGATCGCTTAAGCCATGAACACATGAAAGAAAAATGTGTATTACGTCAAGGCTTCTGATAAAATATTAAGAAAAGGTGCGATTATATTTTACTTATATGGCTGACCGCTGATATACGATAATACCAGCCTGCTAGAGTGGCTACCTAGTTCTTACTGCAGACCCCTGCGAAGGCACATTTGTGTTCCTGGACCATCTACAATACTAATATGCGGTTTATGGTACAACTATACCGAGCTGGTTTTAATTAAATTTTATACAATTGTATAATCTGGGTTGATTCGCAAAACATCGGTCACTATTATTTGTGACTTCGGGCTATCGCAACTATTGAGGGCTTTCCTACACTTCCAGTTTCGATCAGCCCTCGTTATGTCTTTCATGTACTTCTGAACTCTAGGATAATCTCGCCAGATCGATATTATCAACATGCCACCTCACTGGTAAATCCACCATGGTGAGTTCCGAAATTGGGTTTCAGAGACGGAAGGCTAATGCCCGTGAGCTTGTTATCTCGTCAGTTCACGAGATCTTGTGATCACGTGAGAAACGTTTTGGGCCATAAATGTTCCTCCTCATTAGATGGTTATAAATTAAGAAAGCAGGAAATGAAGAAAAGAAAAAGTGTAATCATCGGCAATATGCTTATGGTTCCTGTAAAGAAAGCGGAAAAAATGGCCCACAACGAACAAACCAAAAAATAATCACTTAGTTTGAAGGTGCTAGTAGAGATTTTGACAGTTAAGAAGACTACCGAACAACTAGTAAATTATTTTGAAGTACTTTATTTAATTATATGCGTGAAACAAAATTCTTCAGGTGGTTGGAATGTCGAAATGAACCCTTTATTTAGCTTACTGGGTTAGACTGTTCTAGATTCACGTACTATGTCTAATGGATGTTAATTATCGATTATCTCCTGTTAATTCCCCTCTCCAAGTTCTCCACCGCCTTAACCAGGTATTGAGCTCACACTCTTTGGGTCCTATCACTGGATCTAAAAGCTTTATCAACTGTCATGTGTCTAACCACCTGAAGAAGGCCGAAACGTTGTAATAAATATGGCGACAAAAATGAAGACAAAAGTCCGAATAATGTAAATAGTGTACATAATACCTCATCTCAGAAATATAGACAGATAGTGAAAGGCCGAAACTTTGTAATACATATGGCGACAAAGATGAGGACAATATGGCGTGTAAATAATACAAAAATATAGATGAAAGGCCGAAACGTTGTAATCCAATAGTCCGAATAATAAATAGTGTACATAATACCTCATCTCAGAAATATAGACAGATACTGGAAGGCCGAAACTTTGTAATAAATATGGGCGAGAAAGATGAGGACAATAGTCCGAATAATGTAAATAGTGTACATAATACCTCATCTCAGAAATATAGACAGATACTGTATGACGGTCAGTTCAGAAATTCAAATTATGAAATTCTTGATTATGCAGGAACGACATGGACAAGGCTATAAAAATCTTTTCCAAATGAAAACACCTTAAATATAAACTCAGAAACGAATAATATAGTGAAATTGTCGAGACACATTAACTAAGCTATAAGGAAACAAACGTGAAGAAACTTGAGTTGATTGATGTAAAAAGAACAATCAAAATATAAAGCAACATTCAAATGGCAATTTAGAAAAGACCAAGAATTTGACAAATCAGTAAAATATTTGAAAATGTAATTCTATATTTTGAAATAAAGTGCGATTTTACGAAAAATAATAAAAAAAAACAGAATATGATATAACCTGTGTTCTTAATAGGAATACTTATATAAAAAGGAATGAAGACAGGGGGAAATAAAGGATGAAGTAGACGGAATATATAAAGGCATGCTGTCAAAATTTGAAGGAAGTTTATTAAATAAGCAGTTATCTCCCCTTAAAAAAGAGTCGCGGAAGTTATTTCACGAGGTCCATTACAAGTTTAAACATAAAACAACGAGACATCTTAAATGTTAGCAAATATTATGTTTCGTCTGTCAAAGGAAATCAAAGTAAATCCTCCTTTTTCCTAGACCTTCTTCGATGTCTTTATCTAATCCTCTTATTTCTCTATTGCTGTGTCCGACTTTCTCGCATAGGTTTCTCCAGCTATATCTGATTTAAATTCTGCCGTCGATCTCATTTTACGGTGATATTTTCTTTACTTCACTCATTCTCTATAGCTCTTATTTCTTTCTCTATATTCATACAACTTATTCTCTTGATTTTAACGTTTAAATAGAGAATGCATAGTATCATTCAAATATGTTTGCGAAACAAGCTACTTCTATTTGGACTTTCTAGCGAACAGCAATATTTAACAGTATATCTGAGGGCATATAGAGCGCGCTTTGGAGAAGAAAAAAAATCTTCAAAATCACCCTACGTGTTATATTCACTGTTGATGCTTTCAGTGTGCATATATTATCCCAACGGATGCTAAAGTAAAATACAAACATTTCTAGCTCGTTCGACGTCATAATAATTTTGTTTATCCAATCGATTTTATTAAATATTATTATTATTACCAAAACTTAGAAAAGAGCGCGAATTAACAAAAAGAAAAGAAAAGAAACGTTGTTTAACAATGTTTAACAGGATTTCAACAGAGTATGTTGGTCTTATTCAAGTTATTTTTAAAAATGGTATATAAATATTTTTAAAAATGCAAACCATTTTATAAACGTTGCGTGTCTTGGGGATAAAATAGCGTACTGGAAATAAACGTAACAAAACGAAAAAACACAGTGTGAATACTTAAGTAACATGATGGGTTCATGCTCATCTTGCAAACTTTCGCTAGTTTATTATTATTATTATTATTATTATTATTATTATTATTATTATTTTGATTTCTGGTGTGTACTCATTTTGTTTCCGGGTCCCGCCCAGAGAGCTAAGGCCAGAAATGGCATCATGACTTTTTCCATTAACCAATTAAAAATCAGAAATCACACACACAATTTACATAGATAAATCCCTTTGGGAGGTGTGGGCTGTACTCGTGAGAACATTGTTTTTTTTTTTTTGGGGGGTGGGGGGTCGTTTTTTTTTTTTTTTTTTTAGTATTTCTTTAAGGCATACAAAAAATGGCATACCGAAATTAATTATTATTATTATTATTATTATTATTATTATTATTATTATTATCGTAACAGTAATAATCCCGGCGATGTAAATCGATACCTGCTGATCAATCATACATCGATATATCTTTTAATTATCCAGTGAGGAACAGCTAAGTGGTAACTGAAAGGCAATACTAGTGATGATAAAACTGTTTTGTTTTATATTCAACTGCAGTCATACTTTGTTTTCTTTTATTTTTCTGATTAAATTTCACTTGCAAATTACTACCCTAATTATATAGCTTATGTTTACAATTGTGATTTCATGTCTTATATTCAGCTTTACTGGTTGTTATGGTTGACGAGCATTTTATAATGTTTTAGAATGTATAGACAGCTTAATTCAAATATTATATGCTTAAATGCATCAAAATATTTTTGGTTGAAAACGCACTGCTGTAAGTGGAGATGTCTAATATTTCCATTCGTATATTAGACAGACAAATGCCTTCCATTAACTGTCACTTTTAGGTCCATTAACTTTCGTTACCAGACAATTTTTGACTTGTGCGAAACTTGTGCTTGGAATGTCGAACTGAACCCTTTATTTCGTAGACTGTTCTAGTTCCATGTTCCATGTCTAATGGATATCAGTTATCAGTTATCTCCTCTAAATGGCATCATGACTTTTTCCATTAACCAATTAAAAAATCAGAAATCACACACACAATTTAATTCCCCTCTCCAAATTCTCGACTGCCTTAACCAGGTATTGAACACACACTTTTTGGGTCATGTCACTGGATCTAACTAACACCTTTTACCACTGTGCCTATTTTTCTTGAGAACATATGTGTGTGAATTTTTAGGTATTATAAATCTAATGTCTGCAGCAACCATTTTTTACCAGTGATCATATTGAAGAAGTCCGGAGCGTTCAACGGCCGAAACGTTGTGATAAAGATGGCAACAATGATGAGGAAAATAGTCTGCATATTGTAAATAGTCTCTATAATTGATTGGACGTCAGAAAGAGAATTTATTCTTTATATTAGGAGAAGACGAAGCAAGAGAAACATATTATGTTTCTCTTGCTTCGTCTTCTCCTCCTCCTCTTCACTGGGTTATTCAAATCTCGTTGAACAGTTTAATCGATGACTGCGCAGCATCACTTGATTTCAATATTCCCTGTGAGTGTATACTTCTGTCAGTCGTGTTTCCTCATTAAGCGTTTCAGTTTTGACTTTAGAGTTAGTATTCTCCTTAGACCCTTCCCGTTACTGGTGCTCTGTTGCTTCTTCATGTGTAAGGGGATTTGTTATTACATTATAAATCAGTTCTTTTTCGAAGTATATTTTTCTACAGATTTTCTAAGTTTCTGAAAGGCACTTTAATTAACATTATGTGTGTTCGATTCCCATAGTCTTTTAGTATACTAACTAGATACATATATATATATATATATATATATATATATATATATATATATATATATATATATATATATATCTGTTTGATTTGATTTCCCGATACGTAACTCTTTAAATTGCCTATTCCATCATCAGCGAGCAGTCCCTGAGTGTTTACTTGTCATGATGAACAGTTGTACTGTCTATATGGCGCCTTGCTTTGAGCTTCTCTTGCGAATCGCTTTCAACCCAATCCTCAATTAGAACTTACATACGATCCACCGGTAAAGACGGCCAGACTCTTTTACCACGTCAGAAGGGACCCGACTCCTCCCCCAATTCTCGGTGGTAACATGGGTTACATCGGACCAAAAACCGTTTATTGCTGCCTTATCTGGTCTGTAGACTCCTAATGCTCACTTTCCAGCCTTAATGGAGCACAAAAGCGTCTACGTCAGTATGTAGGTGATGATTTATTTTTCACCCTACAACTAATTTTCCCAGAGACAAAACGTCAGAAATTTTGGAAAGCCATGATCGCCAACGTCCTGGCACATAAAACAAGAAGTCGTTGAGGAACGTTGCTGCTAATCATCCTCATGAATTGGATCCAATAGTATAAGCAGGTAGACAATGTCTTATTTACTTCTGCAATGTCCACTAAAACGCACTTCTTTCTCACAGATCCTGTCTGGATGCTTTGTAAACGCCCATATAGTTATTCAATCGGCATATATTCATTTCACTTGATATTTAGCGCTACCCTCAATAGTCGAGTGTATGCATCATTCTAATTTTTTTTTTAATTTGTTAATGTCCAAATTTTTAATGAGCAATGATCCGGGATAAGAAACTCTTTCTACTATAGGCCTAGAGTTGCCGTTTCAGAATTTTGGACTTCCAGATGTTATTCATTTTTATATAGTAGTAGTAGTAGTATATATATATATATATATATATATATATATATATATGTATAATAAAAATTTTAAACACTAATATTCCATGGTTATAATTTATTACATTGGAATCGTAATTACGATCCAATTCACCAAACATACAAATTCAAAAAGAAATTTGAAAAATAACTCCGAGAATAAAAAATAAAATTTAGTGAGAGTGTATGTATGAGAGTGGGGGACGAATGTGAGAAGTAAATGAAAGCTATAGAGAGGGGTAACAGACGAGAGAAGAACAGGAAGGCCTAAAAGTGAATTTAAAACGGAAGATGTATTAACCCTAGTCTGGTTTGCGTGTCTATGGAGATTTATTTATTTTTTATTTTATTTTTTTATGAAAGGGATATGTGCATATAAAAAAAAACCTGCCGTAACGTGTTTTTTGACGACTTCATAAAGGGTTATCTTTTTTGTAGCGTATTTAAACTTTTTATTTGGGCTATGGATTATGAAAGTTATTATATTGTATGCTTGTTTTTATTCATGAATCTGAATAAAAAAATAAAATAAAAAAAATAAATAAATCTCCATAGACACGCAAACCAGACTAGGGTTAATACATCTTCCGTTTCAAATTTAGATACCCCCATCTTACACTGACTTGACATCTATGAAAGTAACTCTATACTGATACTTATTATTAACACCCAACACACGCCTACCCAATTTAAACAATTCGCCCTAGCTGTTACCATGGAAATTTTGATTTCAATTATTAAAACACGTAAATTTCAGAAATATGTTATTCCAAAAAAAATTCGCTTGAAGATGGAACAGAGCTTACTTTAACTCAATTTGATTCAAATAATTATATTGAAGTTTTCGGCTTTTGTTTTGAAACATGAGACCTCTTATGTCTCGAGATGGAATCATATTTTTAAATAAATATTTATATTTATGCTCTACCTTTTGTATCGAGCACTATTTTTTAAAAATAATAACTAAAATACTAAGGAACTTTGGATTATATACCTAACCATTTCCTTCCTATTTTCTATATATTTTCACACACACACACACACACACACATATATATATATATATATATATATATATATATATATATATATATATATATATATGAACAGCACTATAAAAATGAATGGGAAATGTTCTGACGAGTCACATTCCTTAGTTCCATCAGTTCAGGACGTCACACACGCTGGAGTGAATTGTTCTTTTCCTCTTCGTATTCCGTTGATAAGAAGCAAGTTCCATTCGAAAGTTTATTTCCAAGTACATTTACTTTCTATAACCCTCTACCAAGTGGATGTTTCCGCGATCGTTACCGTCTCTCTGCCATATTACGTTGAAACCCCAGGATCTCGTACGATCAACGAAGCTAAGTAACGTCGGGTCTGGACAGTAACTAGATAATAATTTATTTCTCTTTAAATTTAAGATATATAAATGTTCAAGTAATATTTTTCTTCTTCTGGAACATTTTGCATAGTTTTCACCGAAATTTTGGTATTTTGGGAATACAATGTATTTATCCAATCTTATCATTGTATTCAAACACCAGAGAAAATGCACCCAATATATTATCCATGTGCAGTTGATGTTATAACTAGCGGCTGCGAATGAGAAATCGGCGAAGAAAGATCACTTTCGCGGAAATACCCATGCGATAATTACGAAGCCATTTCTTCTCTCCTCGGCTATGAATTTACAGGGCATACCGGGTTTCCTATCCTTGGTCAGCAACTAACCTAGTAGAAGGACAAGTGAAAAATGAAAAACTGTACGGAGTCCTTGTGTAGCACATACTATACAGCCTTCGACAAAAGCATTGAGTTCACAATCACTCTATGAGTTTCGCTGCGCTCGACCTACAAATGTATTCATGTGTTGTTATTATTATTAGTAGTAGTAGTAGTAGTATTACTAGTAGTACTAGTAGTACTAGTAGTAGTAGTAGTACGCGACATCTGTCCTTCTTTACGGCAGCGAATGTTGTAAGATTTTCTCAAAGATGAAGAAGAGACTCGGGACGACAGAGATATGATTCTAGAAGGACGACAAGGATATCATAGACCGAGGGTGTGAGCAACAATGAGGTCTTAGAGAGGTTACAAACAATGAGGCCTATAATTAAAATCAGGAAGAGGCAGCCGGGTTCTGGGACACATAAATGGGCCTGGAGAATCTGATACTCACGAACCGAATAGATGAAAAAAGAGACAAGGGAAAGTAACGCGTGACTTACCTAGCGTACTTCAGCAAGTGGAAGACAAAACGTGGCCTGTGGGAGGAAGCAGAGGGAAGAAACTTGATGAGCGCTACAAGGGATAAAGAGAGGTGGAAAGCCATGATCACCTACGTTCTGAAAGGACATGGTACATAAAAAGAAACAAAATATATAATAAATTAATATGAGTAAGATTTTAGCATTTAAGTCCGTACGGGGGATTCTACAGAAATCAACAAAATAAATTTCTCTCGATACACCATTAGAAACCCTAAACCTAACCTCACCAGTAACGAATTTTAATGTTTTTCATTATTTGCTTTTCTCGATTATACGAAATCGAAATTATACAAAATGTTAGTGATCCATATACCAAGAAGTTATCAACTATTTTTACAACACGAGCAACTTGACTATTGTACTCGTCTTCCCACAAATATCAATTTGGAAAGACGTGAAAGAGGAAGAAAAGAAAATGGTTCCTTAATCTATTCTAAAATTCAGCATATAAACAGAATAATATATTGACCAAAAGATTGTGTTAATAACAATACAAACTGAAAACAACGCTTTATACATCTTGTAGGATTTAGTTGTCTTTTATGTGATAATGTTGTTGATCCAGTAAGTCTTCAGCTGTTACACTATGTGGATTTGGAATCAACGTTTTAAGTCGCAGTGAGTCAAAGATGCTTTAAATTTCTAAGCATGTACTAAGAAATAAAAATAAAAAAAAACCTAGCTAAAAACAAGTAAAAGAGTACTAAATTCTTACGTGATATCTATCCTCCTGTATGGTAATGAGTGCTGGGCAATATCCTCAGAGATGAAGGAGAGACTTGAAGCAACAGAAATGTGGTTCTACAGAGGGATGATGAGGATGCCGTAGATCGAACAAAACAAGGAAGTTTTATAGAAAATGGAAACCAAAAAGAAACTGATGGTTAACATCAGGAAGAGCTGGTTGAAGTTTCTCGGATACATAATAAAGAAGTGGGGCTTGGAAAATATGATAGTCACGGGACGGATTGAAGGCAAGAGGAATTGAGAAAAATAACTCATAACCTACCTAGTGAGCTTGAGTAATGACGGAACAGGGTTTACGAAAAATAACAGAAAGACAAAATTTATTAAAAGCTAGGAGGGTAGGAAGTTGTAGAAAGGTATGATCGCCTACGTCCTGAAGAGAAACACGGCATATAAAGAAGCAGAAGCGTCCCAAATTATAATTGGTCGGCCATTTCCTGATTTTAATATTGTGTTTAGTATTATTAACAGTAATTTTTTATGCCATATTCCTGCATGTCGAAGACGATCATGGCTCTACATAGATTCCTTTTCATTAATATCTGTACTTTCAAGATTTCTTCAGAAATATTTGGGTTGCCGTTTCTTAACCAAGGTTACATTCAGGGTTGTTCTTCATCTAGGCTGGTAAATTGAGACAATATAACCTAGTATAACCTGCTATTCAACAAAGGGTTGGAAGAAGGATCACTGATTCACACCTCTACTAACATCAGTGCGTAGCGATTCCCAGAGAGAATGCCTGAAATTGAAATCGATTCTTCTTTTGACATTAAACTACAAGCACATCTTTTAAAAATACGACCTTCAGCTTCGACAGGCGTATCGCTACTTCTTCCTATTTTCTTGGTTCTATAGTCGTCTCATTTCCAAACATGTGACTGCATACAGTGGCGTATTGTTAGATGCAAGGTTGCATATGGCTATACTTGCCAATATCAAAACTTATCACTATAACTTCAACATTTTCCATCTCGTGGATTCAATGGAATTATGCAACTTTTTAATCTGCATATGTTATACTTACGGCCATGTCATACTGAAACAAGGGTTTACGGCCCGATTACGTTGCAACACTGGTTCCCATAAGTTCACCGAAGTTAAACAACATCGTGCCTAGACAGTTTCTAGACGGGTGACGGCTTGAGAATACCAAGTGCTCTTAACATGGATGTGCGGGTTGTGTAGTGGATTGAAATTATTAATCGGGGAATCGTGTTTCAGTTTACAATCGGTTTGTAATATTCACTTACGTGCAAAGACGCTTGGGAATGCTGTTAATCCACTTTTCCCTCCTGCTAAGTGTTAATTAAGGGGACTTGTATCACTAAACCATTATTATCTCAAAAAAAAAATTATTTCAATCTAAAAAAATATTTTCTGGTTTAAATAACCTGCAACGGATTGATATGCCTTAGAAAACGAATCAATCAACGTTGAAACCTAATATCACTGAAGTTAAGCAACGCCAGGCCTGGGCACTACCCATGTGGGGAACTGCTTGAGAATATCAGCTGCTGTAGATCTAGAAGTGTGGTTGGTGTAAGGATAACGCTTGCAATTAGAAATCAGAGACTTTTGTCCCAATTCTAGTTGGGTTCAACATTCGCGCAAATGCTATTAAGAAAAGTATGAATACATCATTCCCCTCCAGCTATGGGTTAAATTTTACGATTTGTATCAATAAACCATTATTATCTAAAAAAAATTAATCTTGTGTATTTTCTAAAAAAGGCTTTATAAGTCGTAAAAACAAATTATTCAATCAAATTTAATTTATTATCGATCTTTCTCTATTCAAAAGAAACCAATTCACAAATTGCTCCAGCAAAATTTAGCATTCACTTTCACTATTCACTGATGTTGACCTAACGAAATCCACCAGTTACCCATGCCCGTCTATGCTAAGATTTTCTAAAACCAGAGCATTTCTCCTCAGATGTCAATGTTGAACTGCTGTTGGACAAACAACGTTCTATGGACACGTGAACTGGAAAATCTTATATGTCTCCAGTCTTCCTTGCAGAATCGTTCAAACTTAGCGAAACGCCCACTTGAGCCGTTGATAGGCAATTTGTTTGAACGGACAATCACCAGATAAAGATAAACACTGATTGTTAGATGCAAATTATCATAAGGCAAAAAAAAAAAAAATAAAACGATTCCCTTTTAACCACGAGAGTCCATGCATATCAGGCCTGAGATAAGGCTGTTATATAAGCTCTAAACATCGGAAAATGACAGTCCTAATGTCGATTACAATATTCAGTTTAACAATAATGATAATTTCCTTTAACGAATATAGATTTCGATAGATATATTTCTGAATAGTTTATTATTTATCAACTATAATAATATACGTATGCATACGAATACCTTATATATCACAGTACGCATTAAAATGACGGATTATTTACATTAAACATATATACTTGCGATTAACGAATCTGTGGTTGCCATATAGTTGATAGATATGCGTTTGGAGATAAGTCTTTGTAATGTGTGTCGATAGAAATGGGTGGAGTCCAAGAAGAACCGTGGAAATGAACCTTTCATATGTAACATTACATATTATTCAATCCTTGCTCTATGTGAATGCACAGCTCAGTGAAACAATAATGAATCGTCTTTACATTATCGATTTATGATATCGGAGAGACTGTTCGATTCTTCTTTTGTGGGGGATTTATTATAACCTCGTTTCACGTATATTTCCAAAGTTTGCAAAAATGGATACAGGGATGGTCACATGCTTCTCTATTCAGCGTACGCAATTAATCCAAGAATTGCACATAGAATATTTTTTTTAAATTTTCGGACGTGAAATTGAGAACGAGAAGAAGCGGAAGGACTCAGAAATTACGGTTACACTATATAATAATATATAATACACTATATATATATATATATGTGTGTGTGTGTGTGTGTGTGTGTGTGTGTGTATATTATATATATATATATATATATCTATACTACTATATATCTGTATAATATATATATATTTTATATATTACATATATATTATATTGTTATATATAATCTCTATAATACTATATATATCTATATAATGCTATATATATATATATATATATATATATATATATATATATATATGTGTGTGTGTGTGTGTGTGTGTGTGTGTGTGTATATTTGGCATTCAAATCCATCACTTGATAAAACACCAGGTTTTGAAATAAAATGGCTATTTTGTAGTAATTTTATAACATATTTGTGTTATAATTTTCGAATATGTATATATATAATATATATATATATATATATATATATATATATATATATATATATATATATATATATATATTCTTTTATAGATACAAATATTTAAGTAAATGCTATCTTTATAATATACGGTATTAACAACATTTACTGGCATGAATGTCCGAAAGATTTTCATAGAAAATATTCGTCCTTCGAGAGGAATCGAAACTGTATCCTATACAAAACCTTCATATAGCCTGACGTGCCTTTACCGATTGGGCTACATAGGAGCGTTCGGTTAGTACGGTCAATATTACTGTTTTTAAGCACAATGATTTTATTCCATTCATTCATATCTGCTCAATGCGTATCCAAATGTAAACAAATGACGTCACACATTATGAAATGGACAAAGTCCGACAATTATTTTAAGTCATTTTCATGTAGCTGCATTCTTTTTATAGATACAAATATTTAAATAAATGCCCTGTTTTATAATAAACAGTAATAACAATTTATACTGGCCTGAATATCCGAGAAATTTTCATAGAAAATATTTGTCCTCCGAGAGGATTCGAATCTGTATCCTATACGGAACCGTCATATAGCCTGATGTACCATAACTAATTTGCTCACAGAGGAGCGTTCGGTTATCAAGGTCGATTCTACTGTTTTTAAACAGAAAATATAAGATTAGAATTTTTTATATATATATATATATGTGTGTGTGTGTGTGTGTGTGTGTGTGTGTGTGTGTGTGTCTTGACCCTATCCCATATATAGTACCAAATTTCAATAAAATCAAACAAGGGTGTTATTGAACTATGAAAATCTATTTTCTGTTTTTACGGCATTTTTAACAGGAAATTCCGTATTTGTTTTCAATGCTCAGTGTTATATCTATCCGCGTCTATAAACAAACAAGTTTATATTATATTCCAAGTAATATGTTTGGGAAAAATACTTAACTATTATTACTTAAATTGAAATATACATAACCCTGCATATATTTAGACAATTCACTACATTAGAATTTTTTATAAACAAATATCTCGGATGTTTTGCAACTACTTGTTAGGTGAAATGGCTGGAAGATTATGCTACTGTCTTGGTGGTAAATAAATTAAATAGATGCATGCTGGTTTGCCGCCATTACGTATTTTGAAAGAGATTACCTTGAAAGAAATGAAACAATGCCAAAAAGGAGACACCAATGCTTTGTTATTTCAATAGATATGATTTTACATAAGCGCGCAGATTATTGTGTGTGTGTGTGTGTGTGTGTGTGTGTGTGTGTGTGTGTGTGTGTGTGTGTGTGTGTGTGTGTGTGTGTGTTTTTCTTTGTCTTTGAATGGCTTTCAACTTTGAAACTTATAATGAGGTAAATAATAAAATTGTCACCCCGGGTCTACAATTACTTGAATAGAATGGCCTTTTGTGTGTTATGTTTTCAATTCCATCCTCAAAAAGCTAAAAAAAATATTATTGAGTTCTTATAGCGTTTCATCTAAGTAATATTCTTTATTGTGAATAAGAATTATTACTGTAATAACATATATTGCAGATCCAAATTAAAATATTACCTCATAATTTTGTATCATGAACTGCTTGCAAAAGAAATCCATCGGGCTTATCCGTAGTCTAGTATACATATATATGTGTGTGTGTGTCGGAGAGAGAGAGAGTTTTTCGTTGGTTCTCAGTTTTCATATTTAGAATAAAGTTTATTAGAATTATGTAACATGATTCTTTTAGTCATTTTGGTCATTTGGTTGCTATTGCTAACAAAGTAGTAATTAGTTTTCGTGTATTTGTTTGAAAATAAGACCCTATCTTTTATTCAAGCGCTCATATTATTCTGAAAACTTGACCATGGCTATTTTCTCGTCTTTGTAAAGGTTAAACGTCTTCAGTTGTTTTTGTAAGCTTGTCCTTTTTATTCTTATCTTTCATGTTACCTTCGTGTGTTTTGCTTTGCGTTACAATGTATTCTTTGAGTGGGCTAAGCTTTTGTTATTTTGAGATTATTTCTGATTAGGAGATAAGATGTTAGTTGAGTTTGTGGCGGAGTAATTAATATTATGTATATTTGAATTCTTGTAGTCAAGGAAAAATCTTTTAGAAAAGAAATCACATATATTTCATAGACAAAGGAATCTAAATATTTCAAAAGAACAAAACACATTTTTATATCAACGCGTTCAAAAATAGGAAAATACTTTGCGAAATTCATAGAAGAAAATCTGTAATGAATAGAAGAAACAACTGCCGCTTATGCATAAATGATAATGTGAATTATACAATTTACAATTGCCGGATTCTAAAGAATGTACTGTTCGAATAGCCGGAAGAGTACTTCCGGGATCTCCTTGTTTTTTTGGGGGGTTTTTTTTTTGATGTTATGCCATTGTTATGTTATTGGATAGCTCAGATAGGAAACAAAAATTAAAAAGTTTGATATATTATCATTGGCCAAAAACTGCGTGTTTGTTTGAAGTCCTAAAGTTCTAACCAACGCCTTTATGGCACAGTGGATAAAGGCGTTGGTTAGATCCAGTGACAGGAACCAAAGAGTGTGAGTTCAATACCTGGTTAAGGCAGTGGAGAACTTTCAGAGGGAAATTAACAGGAGATAACTGACACCCATTGGCACATGGAACTAGAACAGTCTACCCCTGTGAGCGAAATAAAGGGTTCAGTTCGACATTCCAACCACCTGAAGAAGGCCGAAGCGTCCAACGTTGTAATAAATATGGCGACAAAGATGAGGACAATAGTCTTAATAATGTAACTAATGTAAATATAAAGTTCTCGACTATAAACTTTTCTTTTGATGGTAAGAGACATTTTAGATGATCGATAACAAGTTAATGTCTGATAAGACGATTCTTTCGTGATTGCAAACTATTCCCTGGATCTGCCTGCTACATATACCAATACTTTTTTTTGTTTTGTTTCATATGATATTTTATACAGCAGGATAGAAACGCAGAAAATAATCATGGCATCAAGGGTCGAGCAGCCATATTGAATATTCACATGTTAGCAAAACATCTTCATAAAATACTTCAGGAGGAATACGTTTTAAAACTAATGCGCAGTTTAAACTCCACGGACAACATTAAATAACACTATC
>CAHIKZ030000469.1:2085000-2117500 GCA_903632075.3 Acanthosepion pharaonis | reverse complement strand
ATCAAAAGAAAAATATCTAAAAAGGGAAAAGAAGAAAGAAAGAAAGCAAAAAGGAAATAGCGGGCAGTGAGAGATCAAAAGCAAACAAAAATAAAATTATATAATAAAAAAGAAAGAGAAAACGAAAATCTTTTGAAAGAAAAATAAAATAAGGTAAAATGAGAAAGAAAGAGAAACAAAGAAAAAAATGAAAAGAATAAATGAAGAAGGCGCACTGAAACATCACGAGAAAAATAAGTAAAAGGAATAAATAAATAAATAAAGAAAGAAAGCAGAAAGTGGACAGTGAAAACTAAACAAAAATAAAACTATGTAATAATGAAAGAAATAGTGTACTTATTCTTTGAAAGAAAATAAAATGAGAAGATGAAGAAAGAAAGAAAGAAAGAAAATACAAAAAGGAGAATTCAATCCTCAAATGGAAGAAAAAAAGTCAATGTTTAAAAGATCAAATTAATAAAGCAAGAAGTAAAAAAAAAACAAGTACTCATGAAAAATAAGGTAAAACAAACAGCGTATAAATATATAATTAAATAAACACAAAAAGGGAAAAGAAATAAAAAAATATATTTTTTTAGCAAAGAAAAACAATAAGAACTTCATACAGAAAACAAATCTAAATAAAAGTCTTAAGTTGGTCGAAATTCTTAGATAAAACGTTATTATTCATTCTTAATTAATTTTTCTTTGTTGATTTTTATCGTATCGTGCAGGTGCTATCGTTATATTCAACAAACGTGAAATAAGCAGAAAAAAGAAATACACTCTGACCAGATTTGATTATATATCCTCTAGATAACTTCTAGACTAAAATTCAGCGGCCATTCTGATTTAGTCATTTCTTTCACAGGAAAAAAAAAACTCGTCGTGATGACTTCATATTCAGGCTGAAAATAGTTATGTGCATTTTATACACTTTTCCTAGAAAAAATGCATCAATTTCTTCCCCTCGATCCAATTATGGGTGAAATAACAAAGCGCATTTAGATTTTTAGACTTTGTTGGCAACACGTCTAGTGGAAAAACAACTCTGGATTCAGAGCCGTGGAAAAGACAATTGGTATTTACTCTAATGTCTTTACTGAGAAAGATACCAGTGTGGATGATTTTCCGAACGCTACAATCTAAATATTTTCAAAACAGGGGTCAATTCCCCATGTGTTCCGAATCTTTACATGCTATTCTCATTTCCATACCACACACTTCATTCATTAACTCTTTCCCTTAAGTGAATTCAGAACATAAGTCCAAAATGTAATTATTTAGTGACTGGAAGACAAGTTTCGCTATTGCTATGCCTTCGGATTTTTGTGTTCTAGAGATTTAATAGCAGGCGAAATTCATATTTGGATGCAAAAAAAAAAAAAAAACAGTCATAATCAACCATAATAATCTACCAGAGTTCATTCTTCAGCGTGTCTTGACAAAAATGGGTCATGAATGCCTTGATGGAAATAACACGTCTCTCAGTTTCAGTGACGTGATTGAATCAATACACTCTATACCACTAGTCACGTGATTAATTAACTATACGTCGTGCTGAGATGTCTGTGGAACAATGTTTTTTTCCCTTGATATTTCACACATTAACCACGCTTCTTTTGCTATAGGCACAGCCGTAGACATCAAAACACACAGAAGGTTCTCCACCATACACACACACTTACACAAATGGACACATCTTTTCTGACTATAGTAAAATCACATATTACTACAAGCGTAACATCTTTCGCATACGCATATATGCGCAAACCCACATAAATATGGTTACATACAAGCATACACACTTGCACACATACTCAATAGCATAAATATTATCATACATATATACGCATATGTATGGTGGCCGAGTGATTGGGAAGTTTCTGGCCATAACAACCGGGTTCAAATCTCATCATGGTCTTTTTATCAGTGGAGTGATTTCTTGATAGTCTTGTAGGGTAGGCGGAACCGTTCGGACGCTGTAGATATTTACCAGCCCCCACCCCCACAAGTGACGAGTTTACCGTGGGTTCTCCGCGCCCGTAGGCTCGGCCAAAAATATTCCCTTAGTGTCCCCGGACGAAAATTTGCCCTTCGGCAAAGCCTCGTCCAGGTTCCTCTCCGCTCAAGGCAGTTGAACAATCTGGTCCACCGTTAAATTTAACACTCATCCAGGAGGAATGTATGTGACACAAGGCCGAGTTTACCGTGGGTTCTCCGCGCCCGTAGGCTCGGCCAAAAATATTCCCTTAGAACCCGCATAAACGGGTTCAGGTTCTGTCTACCTTCCCAGACGAAACTTTGGCCTTCGGCAAAGCCTTGTCTGGGTTCCTCTCTGCTCAAGGCAGAGAGTTCGACAGCTGAACAGTTTATGGCTGTCGATATGCTAGCCCGAAGTGAGAGAGTGTACTAGTCTCGTTCAAAAAAGTGATCACACCAGATTATGCGTGCTCCTCGAGAAACTGTAATTAATGTCCGCTCAGTTTTGCCCGCACATGTGAAATCTGTGGGTTGAGCTGTCGTTTATAATAGGGGTTTGCTAGCCGCACGGGCAGATGAGTGTGAACGAAAAGGAATAGTTACATAAATAGAGGAATATATACAATGTCCGCATATTTATACCAGAATGCAACTACACAGAAACATAAAAAGAATATCTAGCAATATACAAGCAGGAACAATGAAAAACATCAAATGCTCGACATATTTTCAGATGAAGTAGAGTCTTGAAGAAGAAAAAAATGGTGTTCCTACCAACCAACACTTATAACACAATGGACACAAAATGGAGGCAACGAGGGAGACTGAAGAAAAATGGGGGAAAAAAATTATATTTACAGAAAAAAACAAGTCAGGTGAAATGTCTGGGACATATGATGAGAAAAGATGTAAAAGAATGCACTTATGCACTTACATATATAGAGCTGCATACACATACAGACACGTCCACATGCACGAGCGCGAAACATTCGAAAGCACGCAGACAGACGCGCGCACACACCAATGTCGGGATTTCAAGTACGACTGTTTGTGGAAAGTTTGGTAGAAAACTATAATGGCAACTATTAGCATTTAAAGCGAAACTCAGTGAAGAAAGAAAGAAATGTTAATGAATTCTTACTTGTTACTGGTGTAAATATCACAGTGGCAATCGTTAGTGTCAAATTGCACCAAAAAAGAAAACACTATATGTAGCTTACAAGTAATTCTCCTTGTAGAAGTAACGATATAAAATAAAGACAGTATTATTTACAGTTTCAGTAACACGTCCAGTCAGCTTCGAAAGAGAGAGCACGATCGTAATGAAGGAAGAAAAAATAATACTACTACTGCTTTGGCTAACTATTTTTCAATTTTATATCTTTCTCTTCGAACATATATGCAAATTCTAACTCCTTTTCAATCAGATGGAGTCGACTCAATTCAATAAATTTTCTGTGAAGACAAAATAATATCTTTCATTATATTTTCGTTGATTTCCCTCATTTCTAACCTCCCCCTGAGTTTCGATAAGGTAAGTGCACAAAGTTACTACACTAATACAGAGATCTAATTCTGACTGCTGAATGGTGGGGGTGGGACTCGTTTTAAACTTTCACTATTTACATTATTCGGACTATTGTCCTCATCTTTGTTGCCATATTTATGAAAACGTTTCGGCCGTTGTACGCCCCGGTCTTCTTCAGGTGGTTGGAATGTCGAACTGAACCCATTATTTCGCTCACTGGGGTAGATTGTTCTAGCTCCACGTGCCATGTTTAATGGATGTCTGTTATCAGTTATCTCCTGTTAATTCCCCTCTCCAAGTTCTCCACTGCCTTATTCGGGTATTGAACTCACAATCTTTGGATCTTATCACTGGATCTAACCAACGCCTTTATCCACTGTGCCATGTGTCCTTGGCGACAAAAATAAGGACAACTGTACGAATAATGTAAATAGTGTACATAATACCTTATCTCAGAAATATAGATTGTTACTTTAAACTTTCAATATTTCAAAACCAAGCTAGTAATATTTCATCGCCGAATTGCTCTTAAATTTTCACCAGTTGCAATGAATGTCTGCTTGTTTTGAACATCTTATGGGACCCAAGTTCAACCCAGAACTCACGTGTAACGCCGGAAAAATGGTCGGCCCGTTATACCGTTCTAGAAATCACCCGACTCTTCCTGTTATAGTCATTCATTACAAAAATCAAATCAGATAAAAAATGGCGTGTTTCTACCAGATGTTAGCAGGAGGGGCACAATCCACTCATTCCAGTCTTAATTATGTCTTTGTTTCACTTATTTTTCCACTCTTCAACTCGTCTCCCACAAATGCAACGTCGCAAGGTTCAGTCTGTTCCATTCAATGAAATATACATTTCTTCCATCAGTTCAGATATTTACGGCTGAAACCCACCATGCTATTATGCACAAGAGCGAACTACCCCCATTTTCATCGCATTAAACTGATAACAAGCAACTTCCATTCATACAGCCTATACAGAAGAGCTGTTCGAAAATACTCCAAGAAGGATACTTCTTCAGGTGTTATAATCTTAACTTCTAGACTAAACTTCAGCCGCCATTATGATTTATTCATATAGCTATATTCTTTCGCCAAAAAAAAAAAATCAAAAAAAAATCGTCAGGACGACTTCATATTAGGGCTGAAAATAGTTATGTTCATTTTATAGACTTTTCCAAGGAAAAATCCATCAATTTCTTCCCCTCGTTCCAATTATGGGTGAAATAACAAAGCTCATTGGGATTTTTAGACTTTGTTGGCAAGACGTCTAAACTCTGGATTCGGCGCCGTGGAAAAAAACAACTGTAAATTATTTCATTGTCTTTAACGAGGAAGAGTTCAACGTGTATGATTTCCTGAACGCCACAATCTAAATCTCATCAAAACCGGGTTCAATCCTTACCTATTCCCTATGTGTCCCGAATCTTTACTTCCTATTCTCGCTTTCATACCACACACTTCATTCATTAATTCTTTCCGTTAAGTGGATTTACAGCCTTGCAGTCGATGAACATTAGTAATGTCACCATTTAGTGCCTGGAAGACATGCTTTGCTATTGCTACGCCTTCGAATTTTTTGTGTTCTAGAGGCAGATTAGAAGACGAAATTCTTATTTAAATGCAAAGAAAAATCAGTCATAATTAACCGCAATAATCTACAATCTGAACTTTTTCAAGGCTCAGGTCAACACTTCAACCTATTGTATGCATCTTGGTAAGAGTCTCTAATATCTCCCCCGCCCCGGTCTCCTGTTTCCATGCCACGACATCATTTATAACCTTTTACCATTTAGTGGCTCCTATGTGTTGTACTGAGAGAACATTACGTTAAAAGAGGTATTCATTGCCTTATGCATCAACACTGAACAAACATGTGTACAGAATTATGCATATTTTCAGCTAAATCAATAAGTTCGAGACATTATAATTAAAACCATTTATTTACACAAACTTTTAATTTGACGTATAATCTACTTGCTTATCAATGGGCGTCATTCAGTGGTGCATATTAATTCCACAGATTGACTATGACTTTCACTATCTTATATGGTCATTTCTGCTGCTATATCTATCTAAATAATGCCACCCTTCTCGTAGAGCAGACCATTACCTTGATTCTAGCTCCGTCCCAAGTTTTTATTTGTCCTTCTAAAAAGAAGGCTTGTCATCCATAACTAGAGTGACCAGTCTGATTTGGTGAGACGAGATGGTTTTATATACTTTCCATATGCAAAAAGGGATAATAAATTCGACCGGGATATAAATTCCCAAACTACTTTTCGCGCCGATAAACGTTGTGTTAATTGACCGAGTCGTCAGAGTTGTCCTCATTGTCTTATTTATTTTAAACCATAGCAGGTTCGCCCTCGATATGGCATTTGAAGATTAAGTTCTCCAAGCCTTACTTCCTCGTTATGTGCTCCAGAAATCGTAGCTGCCTCTTTCTCATATTTGCCATTTTTCTTAAAACTTCGTCTTTGTTTACTCGTTTCGTTCATGCAATCTCAGTATCCTATAAAACCATATTTCTCTTGACTCCAGGTTTCTCATCATGAAATTATTATTTTTGTTATATTCCGTCCCTTTTGAATTTGAGCGATCATGGCTCTTCAATATTTCGTATCTTTTTCAGTTCTAAACAATATGTGCCTCGGTACGATTCCCTACAATCCCTGTAATTTTATCCATTGTTATACACTCATCCTATCTTACCTAATCTATGTAATGTGAGTGTTACATTCTATGTATCAAAATGATTCCAGCTCTTTGTTTATATTTTGATATATAAGCATCCTTTTCGTTTTCATTTTTCTTAAAATTTCCTCGTTGCCTGCCGCTTCAGTCTAAGCTATTCTCAGGGTGATCTATATCTTCAAGTCTCTTCTTCATCAGGAAGAAACTTGTCCCGTATTCACTGTCATATAACATCAGAGATTTTCTGTCACATAAATATCGACACATCCGCATAAACTAATGTAATTCTTTCATATTTGAGAGATTAAATTTAGTGAATATATTCTTTATTGACAACTAAAAAAATGAAATATTTCAGACAAAGATATAAGCATGAGGATTATTTTATCTAGCTGAGATTTTTATAGATTTCATTTTAGCCCGATATTTAATATCCAACTTGCCATTATTTTGTTCTTTTCAAAATTGGTCTCAAGTGTTGATACCATTGCCAGTCCATTTTATTTCTATATATTTCCATATTTGGTTTCAGCGCTGGTCAGTAAGAAAAACATCATAATATAACTCTGTTTATTCCTCCATTAGTTATTAAGTTATTACGTATGCTACTTTCTGTTATGGCTGCATATACATTAAGGAAGAACCCGCTTTGATTACGAAGAAAAACGGAAAAAGGATCCGGCACGAGGTTTGTGTTGAATGAGGAAAATAAAGCATACATAAAGTGGAATCGATAAAGCTCTTATGCGTTTAACGTCTGATTCCGTGAAAAGGAAAACCTTGTCAGTTTTGTTATCTATATTTGTAAACTGTAACTTCTTTAACTATTGAATTACATTCATATTTATGATTTTTATTGACCTAATTTGTTGAAGTTAAGTGCAATAAACTAGGCAGATTTCAATGAGTTCCATCAGTAAATAAAAATAATGATTGATCAGAAAAATAAAATAGGAAAACCGATATAGTTTCCTGTGTGCTGATAATCATATTATTATAACTTACACTATTGTATCAGGAAAACCTTTCATGTAACAAGTAACTTGGCTAGAATAAACGGTTACGTTAAAGCTGCTGTCATAACCATTGGTTTGAATAAAGACAATGGTTACATGAAACATGTCTATATAACCATTGCATTGATTAACGTCAATGGTTACATGAAACATGTCTATATAGCCATTGCATTGATTAAAGTCAATGGTTACATGAAATCTGGCTACATAAAAATTGCATTCACTAAAGTTAATAGTTACATGAAATATGGTATTATAAACATTTCTTTGATTAAAGTCAATGGTTACATGAAAACTGGCTACATAACGATGACAGAAAATTCAATGGTTACATGAAATCTGGACACATATCCATTGCATAGATTAAATTCAACTGTTACCTGACAGAGGGCTGCATAACGATTGCACTGATTAAATTCAATTGTTACATGAAAACTGCCTACATAACCATTGGTTACATAAAATCTGGCTACATAACCATTACTAAAGTCAATGTTTAAATGAAACCTACCTACACAACCATTACATATATTATATCCTATGGTTATATTTAGCATGGCAACATAATCATTGCATTGATTAAACTCAATGGTTACATGAAATCTGGCTATATAAAAATTGCATAGAATAAAGTCAATGTTTACATGAAATCTGGCTACATAATCATTGCTTTGGTTAAACTCAACGTTTTTATGAAATCCTGCGACATAGCCATTGCATTGATTGAAGTCAGTGGTTGCATGAATCATGGTTACATAGGACTTGCTTTTAGGAACTAAAATGGATATGAGAAACAAGGCGACATAACCACTGCATTGATTAAATTCAATGTTTACATGAAATGTGTATACGTAACCATTGCATTGGTTAAACTTAATGGTTATATAAAAGATGAACTACAGTTTTGGTTAAAGTCCATGGTTACATGAATGGTGTTACAATGGTTACATAATCATTGGCTTGAGTAAAAAAATGTAAACGTAAAACATGGCTACGTAACGACTGCATTGATTAAAGTCACTGGTTACATGAAAGCTGGGTTGTGTAAAGAAAATAGATACGTGAAACATGGATACATAAACATTGCATTGAATAAAGTCAATGGTTACATGAGTATAGAATATGGATAAATGAAACATGGTTGCATAACAATTGGCTTGAGTAAAGTCAACAACAATATTGCTATTTGTGAATCAGTAAGAAAACGGAAGGAATTTAATCAACACTTGGTAATTTCATGTTTTGACATCCCATAACTCCTAAATCACGTGTGTATTTTTTGAGTCAAACGAAAGAAAGAAAAATCTACCAGACAAATTGCAGTAAACAATAAGGTAAATGCAGAGGGTATTAAAATACAATCAAAACGGCAATTTCAAAGAATAAACAAAAGCAACGTCAAATATTGTAGAGAATAATCAATATTCTTTAACACAGAAGAATAAATAATCTGCGCAAGAAAAAAAAGAAAAAGAAATTCTAATTTTCAAAGAGAAAGTTATCCGCTAATCCTTCATTTAAAAGGGATCTTCTTATCTGAAAGAGACAAAGAAAACTTTCATTTTTGCTCTTCTTCTTTTCCCGCTCTTATTGACGATTGTATTAGGTTTGTCAATAAACGGCTCCAGTTTTCCTATTTCCTTCAAAGCCATCTTTTCATAATATCACTACCAATTGATTGGTGTAAACAAGAAACGTTCATGGATTTTTCATACTCATCTCTCATCCTACAAGATTCATTGCTCTGCTGAAAGAGTGGAGATGTGTATTATCGGCAATGATAGCCAATACAATCGTCGTATTCTATTTGCCAATCCAGCGCAGTCTTTCTGTAAATTCCTGTGTGTATATGTACACCCTCTACTCTCAGTGCTCGATTGTCGTATCAAAGCAAAGAGCTCACCAAAATCATTTCGGAAATCGTCTTTCATCAATTGCCAATTTATTTTTTTTTATAAATTTATTCAGCATGTTCATTTACGATTCGTCTTTAAAATATCATTCTCATCGCACCTGAAATTATAATCAAATGCTATTTAGACATCGAAAATGATGTATAGAGATTTGCTTTCATATTACGAAATAGCACACATGAGTTTCTACAAGGATTTTAGTTTCGAGTCGTTTCTTGCTTTAATTCTTCAGATACGAATGCCATCAAAGAATTCTCATTTTGTTCGATTTATTTCAACGGGAAATCGTAGTAGTGCCTTTGTTACTGGGAAGAAGCTAGGAGGAGAAAGAAATGGAGAAGAGAGATGTTAATCAGTTTCCTTACTAAAAAGTACATGGAGGCTTGTCTCACTAAAATCATGGCTGAACCGGGAGGTCTATTACATTCGATTTTTGAAGGCCTATTGTCTTTTTTTTAATCTTATATCAAATCTTAAAACGGAAGAATGACATGCTCACGGCGTGCAAAACACTCCAAAACATTTCGAATCGTCAGAAATCACACTAGTATTTTGACATTTTGAACCATCCTCTGTATTTTGAGCCACCGTCTGTATTTTGTAACAGAATTGTAACAAAATAAATGCTAAGAGAAACAATTAAATATCCCAGCATTATAAAAAACATACCACTAGTGATTAATGATCAGATATCGAAATATTAACTGAAGCGTAAATCTCTGCTAAAATAGAAAAGCATATTTTACCCCAAGCAAGGAAACAGAGCCAGTAAGACGCAAACAGATATTGTGACTGAAATATCATTATTTAAGAAAATAAATTAACTGGAATAAAGGAGTTTAAAAAAATGATGATTAATACTGAATTTCAATTTTTGATGATAAATTTCACTAGAAAACAAGAAAGCGGAGTAGACTTCCATAAGCGAAAATTGGGAAAGAACAATTTTTTTTCCACTCAGAACTTGTTACATCTAACAATTTCAGCAGCTTCTTGATAAGACCTATCTGACAATCTAGTCCTGCGAAGTACCAAATAAGAAATTCTATCAGAACAGTTACTATGAAAACTTTTATAGAGAATCCACAGGGAAGTTATATTAAAACTGTGGGAAATTGTCTGAAGACGAGATAACAAATGAGACACAATACAATCACAGATTGTTCTTTAAATTTCGTCAAGAATCCCAAGATACATAGCAGCAGTGCCAGACAATATGCATGGACACTTTGTAGACTTATACATGTCTGAGGTTCTGTCGTGAAAGTTTGTCTACAACATAACAGTGAACCAATGATCCTAGCATCAGACCAAACTGTCGATTCAATATAATCGTTCCATTTTATGTCAATGAATAACTTTAGCCCCTGAGGCACAATGAGTCAGTCTGTTAAAGTTTAGCACCAGCCATGCTGATGGAAGACAAAAACGGTTCTCAACGACGATTAAAAGTGAGGAGTTCTGTTTTGGAGGCAATGCATGTGTCAGTTATGAACATGTTTATAGTAAGTTTTGAAATCGGTTGCCAATTTAATATGATTTAATTTAATATATTTTAATTTAACATAATATAATTTAATACAAAAATTTACAGTTTTAATATCAAGATTGTACATTGATATTCGTAAATATGTTATAATTTACTAAATGAAGTTTAAATAGCAATCCCTTCATGGCCAGGACAATTCTGTAACAACCATGATATTTGCGGAAACATTGATGCGAATAGGTTTGCAGAATTACGGAATCGAAACATTTCGTTGAGAAGAAAGTATAAAGAAGCATTAACGTTATGAGTTCTTACTTTGCCTTTCTAGAGGGTTCATGGTGGTTTTACGTAAACTAACGTATTTGTCTGTTTTTCCCGTTTTATTCTGGATTGTACATCCTTACCAGTTTATATTTTTAATGCCTTGCACTACGCAATATCGGAAAATAACGATTTCGCTAATCGACAAGGAAAATCCTTAAGGATCCCGATCTCCGAAGTTTTACGTCCCTATTGGGGTCTGTTAAATCCGAAATACCCAACGAGAAATCGGCTTTACAAAAGAGAATTTATCTCGGATTCAATCCAAGCGCTACTTCAATCTGGCATAGCGCAACGTTAGAGAAACTTTGAGATCACAGTGAGGTCGGACCAAATTGGATGAGAAATCTTAAAATAAAAAGCAGTTTTTATAAGTGTAATCCGGTACTCACGGCATTCCACCTTTTTATTTTCTACCACAAGTGACTTTCTAATTGTGTCATAAATCGAAACGAAATAAAGAACTTTCTAGATTTTCTTTTTTCTGATTGCGTCCTGACAGTTTTACTTGTATATAGTTTGGCCAATGACCTTCAAAGAATGGCATACGAAAACATCGCATCAAGTTAAAAGTAGTAGATTGAAATAAATTCCCTTGACAGGCAGTTTTATTACATTATGTTCTGATAAGCTTTAACAGTTAATAACGGTTACTATAAGTAATATTTGAATGATTTATAACTCAGAAAACTTAGAATTCATCTATAAATACGTGGAGGTTTTATTATCTAAAACAACATTTACAAATAACAACATAATTATATGCAAATCCCTATGACTGAGATGAATCTCATTTCAAAATAAGTGGCGCTACAACAATAATGATAAAAGTGTTATCATATAATTTCATACACGCATGTAAAAGTGAAATAACTAACCTTATAAATTGTACAAAATATTTGTTATGAAGCAACTAAATATATATAGTGGAACAATTGTTCCTTACATTATATTCGGTAAACTTGCTGAAATATAAACAAACTTAAATGCTAGTTGGGCTTGTTATCTACAAGGAAAAATATCTACTCAATACAAATTTCGTTTTGCAACTATGTGTACATCGTAAAAGATATTATAAAATATACATATGATATAAAGAAAATGAAATTAAAATATACAAACATTTTCTTTTATTTATGTTTTAATGATAAACACTATGTACATTGGCTAAAATGTCTACACCAGTATTTCTCAAACATTTTTAATTCAGGGCGCATTTATAGAATGACTAGAATTCTGGGGCACACTTTAAATTTTAATAAGGATAAATGAATTATGAAATATAAAAATAATAAAGAAGTCTCCTGAAATAATCATTTATTTTGAAGACATTATATCGACTATTTAACTGGAAGCATTTTCACTTAAATGGATTTGTGAAGAATCTGCTATTATTCGATTTCGAGAGGTCGATGATATTTGATTTAAATCGGCCGAGGAAGGAAAACCGGAAAGGGTTATCCACTACTTAAAGATTAAAGATTTTAGCAGCCACATTAATATATCAAATGACAAAGACTTGACATAGATATGGAAATCATATGCTTGGTATTTCTAGATGTTTTTAAATATTTTTTTAAAATATAAAAATAATTCATAAATTAATTTAAGCGCACCTAGCTACTTTTCATGGCACACCGGTTGAGAAATATTAGTCTACACCGTACAAATTTTAATTTGGAATGATAAATGTAGATCACATACCAACGTAGATACGTGACACGTAGCAAACACGCCAAAGTATCACGCAAACGTATTTATGAACCTAAGAAAAGATCCTGTACAACAATTTCTTCAAAGAATTACTTATGATAGAAATAATTTCTAAAAATTGCTGTACTTATTAAAAGTAAAAAGAAAATAATATACTTAGCGGAAAAGTTATTGAAAGTGCAATTATTGGTTCTTGCCAAAATATTAACTTATGACGTGAATTTTTTTAACAAGAAATCTATATTAACTTATGCCTTAGACATTAAAAATCGTGAAGGAAAGGTTCCCTTCTTAAGTCAGCATACACATGTATGATTTTAAAAAGTTAAAAATTAAAAGAAAACGGTAAACTGGTGACCTTTAAAAATTAAGGAGAAAATTTAGTAATAAAGATTAAATAAATAATGATAATAATAATAATAACTACTTAAATGCCAACAGCAATGGCCACATCCACTCACTTGAGTTTAATAGTCTGTAAGTTTGCTTTATTTGGCCCGCTCCAAATTTTACCTTATACATAAATTTTGAGAATATTTTAGAGCGTTGTCTAATTCAAAATTTTAGAACGTAAAATTGTGTGTTTTTCCTTCACCTTCTGCGTATAAATAAAGTCGTTAAATAATAATTCTCCATTTGCCTTGTGGTCCTTTTTTTCCAGTTTCTTCATAACATGCAACCGATTTTTCAAATTTAAATTAGCGGTTAATGTTCTATTAATATATTACATATCAATATTCGTTTCTTTCTGGTATTCTGAAAATAATCTTTCGAACCACTTTTTGCTTTTTAGTAACTCTGGGTCTCCTGCAGAACTTTTTTTCTAAGGTTATTCAGACAGACACTCCGTTGAAATGAAATTCTAAGTAAACAAGTATAAACATACTCGATATCATCTTCTGTTTGCTTTTAATCTTGATCACAAATCTACCAAAGTTACTCGAGACATTTGTGATGGGTATGGTGTTGACTTTATTGCCCACAGAATAGTGCAGAAAAAGTTTTCTCGTTTCAACGACCGGAGTTCGAACTCCCAGCCTCTCTACGTTCTGTCCAGGCCAACCTGTCCAGTTTGATGAGAAAGAGTTTCAGGCACTTGTTAAAAAGAACCGCGCCTGCCCGCTAGGAAATTGTCTCCGAAGATGGCAGACTTTCATATTACTGCAGCTTATGCTCATCACTCAATAAATAAGGTCCAAAAACACGGTCCGTCGATGCTATACGCATTGACCGAGAGAAAGAAAGTCCAATGATTCTCTGTTGCTGCCAGGTTACTTGCTCGAAACCAGGCTATTCATCAAGAATGATTCCTTTGTCGTATTTTCACCGGAGATGAAAAATAATGTCTTTACATGAATATGAAGCAGAGAAACAAATACATTGTTCAGGGATTCATCAGAATTATCAATAAATACTAAATATTAAAATAAATGATAAAAATGAAACGGGTTTATATAACAATCTTATAAGTTATTGTGAAACATACTAAAGGAACATTACCTCTAGAGAGGAATCGAATTTATATTCACTTTCGGGTGGCTTACCCGATGAAGAGTATGCTAGTCTGATTTCTACCTAAAAAGTACGTTAATTTGACAATTTCGGTAATAAAATTCAAGAATGATTCTCAAACACGTGCCTCTTTAATAACAACATTTATGCTACTAATAAATAAATGTTTTTATGTGTTTGCGTGTGCGCAAGTTATTATCCATAAGAAATTACGGTATATATGAATGTGATATTTTATGCATCTTCTATTAAGCGGTTTCATCGTGTGAGTCTTTCTAGAATTATAATTAATGTACTTGACATGCATGGAGTCTTTCAATATCTCGGCTTTGTAAATCGGGAAGCAGTCACCCACTGTGTTAACTCGTTTAGCCAGCAAAAGAAAGATAACTTCGTCGCAATGTAATATTGTCAGAAAATCCTGTTACACGCGTTGATGTTTGGCCGGACTACGGCTGTCGTTTTTCACTGGATGACCTTGGTTTCTAAAGACCAGTAAGACAAAGCAGCACTTTCTGAATACCTCACGGAAACCGGAAATCATCACTTCACCAGGCCGGAGCGTTTTTTTTTTGCGGGGGGGAGTTCACAATAAATGGTACAACGCATCAAAATTTTATTTCAAACAAGGAAATTTTTATTGTTTCTAACAGAAAATAATTATTATTTCCAACAGGGAAATGTTGCCGACTACGTGTCAGCAAAATCAGTGAGATGCCAATTTGAGGTAAAGAACAACCGTATTTTCTAGGGCATTTGCTTGCTATCAAGACAAGAATTCACTGAAGCAAATTCGAGAAAGAGAGAGAGAGAGACTACATTTATATCCAGAATTTCTCCTGCTTGTTCTTTCATAATTCAATTCAAGGACATACGAAAAGACTTCGCCATATTCTGTTACATTTTTACCCTTATTTTTTTCATGGAACTTGTGACCACCAAATGAGCTTGTCAAATATACAGTATTTCATAAATTCTGATGACCCGTGGGGCTATTCATTAGATGATGATTTGTTTCTTCTTATCCTTAAACTCAAATAATGATACTTTATACTGCATACACAACAGCGAGAACGCACACACACACAAACACGTATATGCATTGGGGAAAATATTCTAATGGTGTGAGTGCATTACGCACACACACACACACAAAGACATACACAAACACATATACATATATGAGAAAGAAAAGACATTAACATATATATATATATATACATATATATATATATATATACATATACATATTGGAAGCACGGTAAAATATTGAACTGAGGAATCGGAGAGCCGAGTTCGAATTTCAGTCGAATCCCTTACATTCACTTACGAAAGGTGTGAATCACTTGGGAAAGGTGTGAATCCTCTTCTTCTCCCTCCAGCTATGGATATATAGCAGGACAGACTGGGTTCTATAGCCTTGGATGGCAATTGGTTTAGGAGAATGACAACTCTGAATTCAAAACCTGAGAAAAGTCGTTTGGAGACCTTGTGGGACGTAGTCTACCAAGTCTCTGTATACGGCCCTTCAAAAAATGTGGATGGTTTTGCACAAAACCGTCACCACTGTAATCAAATCTCATCTGCTGGTGTCGGGCTGTCAGTTTCCTAGCAATTGATCTGCTTCAGTCTCATACGTCGAATATATATATATATATATATATATATATATGTGTGTGTGTGTGTGTGTGTGTGTGTGTGTGTGTGTGTGTGTGTGTGTGTGTGTGTGTGTGTGTCCTTAAACATTAGGTTTATAATACTCAGAAGTTCATATGCCCTCAAGGACACATGGCACAGTGGATAAAGGCGTTGGTTAGATCCAGTGACAGACCCAAAGAAGGTGAGTTCAATACCTGGTTAAGACAGTGGAGAACTTTCAGAGGGAAAATTAGCAGGAGATAACTGATAACTGACATCCATCAAAACATGGCACGTGGAACTAAAAACAGTCTACCCCAGTGATCGAAATAAAGGGTTCAGTTCGAAATTCCAACCACCTGAAGAAGGCCGGAGCGTACAACGGCCGAAACGTTGTGACAAATATGGCGACAAAGATGAGGACAATACTCCGACTAATGTAAATACTGTACATAATACCTCATCTCAGAAATATAGACAGATTCTGATATATATGAAACGTAGTTAATGAATAAGGTTTCTTCTTCTGCGATTATGGCTCTCCGCAAATTCCTGTTCTTTCCAGTTATTAATATCTTTGTATTTTTGTTATCTGTCGTAAAGCTTGTTACACCTTCCATTTACTCAAGTTAGGTTGGTAGGTTATGTGTTGTTTTCCTCTACCCACTCATGCCTTCAATCTCTCCTTCTATTCTCATTATGCCCCCTAGTAATTTCAACTCTCTGTACCTGAAGTTATGTGTAAGTGTCTTTTTTCATTCAATTTTCTCTAAAATTTCGCCGATGTTCACATGTTCGGTTCATTGTATTCTCAGCATCCTTCCGCAATGAAAAAGCTTCACATAAAATGGAAATCGCTTTTTCATATTCCTCTGAAGTTTATAATGTTATTGTAATGCGTCTTGCGACACTTAAAATGAGGCTGGGTTACTTTGACAAAGAAACATTGTTACAGTCTGATTCCTTCCGGCTTTGTCTCATTCACCCATCCGCGATTATTATCTCAAAGAGATTCTTCCAACATTTTGCTATTCTTGTGTTCTCCCTATTTATGTTTCAACGGTCATTTATAATTCTTGAAAGAAGAAAAATTCTAAAAAAAAAAGGAAAGGGAAAATGATACGAAAGAAAGAGTGCTGTATTGCTATATAGCAGTGAATGCTAAAGAAACGTCTTGTGGATGAAAAAGAGAGTTGAAGAGACATATGTTGGGTAACGAGGACATCTTAAAGCAAAGGGGAACAACAAAGAAACGGGAAGTTATAATAAATAAGAATTAGTTGAAATTCCTGGGTTACACAATAAGGAAATTGGACGTTGTAAATGCAATAAAATATATTAAAGATCACAGAAATAATGAGAGACAAGCAATGATTTTACAGAAACAAAGAATTATTTAGAGCAACAAATAACACAAATTTGTAGAGATCAATGCTCACTATACGTCGCAAAATGAATAAAACGTACAAAAGAAGAGGCTTGTGTCTGATTCACGTCACACGTTAATGGATTTAGTTTGGAATTGTACAACATTTTGCAAAGTATTTATTCTGTAGTTATTGAAACATACTAAGTTATGTTAAAAAGCTTTTTTTTCCATTTCAGTCTTTAATTACTAGTTTAAAAATTTACATATGAAAAGATTTTATTCATCAAATTATATTGCATCATATTTCACTGCTTGTTACTATCGTTGCAACTCGAAAAAATATTGGTAATATAATGTCGGGATTGTAGGCATGTTGAGGCTTCACTTCCGACCCATCAAGTTCCTCATGTTTGCGCATGGTCACATTGAAAGTGTGTACTGTGTCATTGTCATGTTATAGGAGGGCACAACTTCGATTGACCAATGCCAGTTAACGGGCTTCTATAGCACAATATACAGGCAGTAGTTGCTGAAAATAACTATCAACGTTCATAGCATGGCCATCTGAGAAAAGTTCTAAATGCAGTACCCCCTCGAAATTCCACCATGCACACAACATGACATGTTTAAACCGCCCTTGGTTGACAACAGATTCAGAAACTTGGCCGGATCGAAGCAACTGATTTCTCTTATTAGAATTACGCAAATAGATCTATTTTCAATCCCCAGTTACAATTCGACACCCAAAATAGACATCTTGAAGATTTGTCAGCAGGTTACAAATGTTATTAAGCCTGGTCGTTGTTCAGTTCATGAGGAAATTCCAGAGAGCCTCCCTTTACAAAGCCGATCTGATAGAGGTAACGATTGCTGGTGCTTTGTGGAAGGGCCAAGTTCGACCGAGAATCTACTCGTGTTTGTCCTTGGTAAAGACTTATATTCCACAACAGAATGTATCACTAAACTTAGCTTACCTTCGTGGCAGGTGTTTTCATGTCGTCTGAACCAGTTTGGTGCCACATGTTCGTCCTGTGTCTCCATACCATTAATTTTTTTGCTGCTGCCCTTGCACTTAGTATTTTTTTATCTAGACATTGGGGGTGCTAGTTGATTATTTCCAAACGGCACGGATGTTTTTAGACTTTTCATTTTTTCTTGAGTTTTTTTCCCTGATATAGTTTTGTCTAATAATTTTTATTTACAAATTGTTTTCTCGGGGATTTTTCATACCGCGCAACCAGAGGTAATAATAAAAATTATATATATATATATATATATATATATATATGTACTATTTTAAAGTTATTTTTATTGCTCTTTGGTTTTAAATTAATATTCATTTTTCATATAACCATAAATTAATGTGATAAGGTTAAATTTCGAGATTAATTTTATAAAACGTCTTCCCTTTAAGACAAATAGCTTCCAAACTCCCCTGACCCCTGCCTCATGCCTTTCGTCTGACTGAAACATTGAAATGGATAAATTTCCTATTAGTTTTTCGACTATATTTCTTATCGTTCACAGTTAAATATCTATTTCTGACACAAACTCAGTCCACACCGGGGTTGATCAGACAGAAGATTGTTATCTTCGTCTGCGACATAGGCTATTCATCACATGAAGTGATTTTAAACTGTCATGGGACCTTACCCGTAATAACATAATGGACTATTCCATACGTAATAAATACTGCGCCTCGAGAGGAAGCAGGGAGTCCAGCCCGAAATCGGGCGACCGGCTGACCGGTTGAAATCTCTGCCTTCGGGCGGGGAGGAACCCAAACGAGGCTACGCCGAAGGGCGGAGTCTCTTTCGGGGAGGTAAACCGACCCTGAACCCGTTTATACGGGTTCAAAGAGCATATTTTTGGCCGAGCCCACAGGCTCGGAGATCCCACATTAAACCGGCCTTGTGCCACATGATGCCCTCGTGAGGGGTGACTAAATACTGTTCACTCTGAAGTCTGGAGTGAGGTCCTTCAAGAGTCTGTCAGTCAGAGCGACCAAGTCATTCAGTCGAGTCAAAGGCAGTCCGAAATAGAGTCGCATTCAGACAATTACTGCAATACATTGGATTAGTGATACTGGTCGAGACTACTTTCTACTTCTCTGTATATATTCCTGTTTGTAATATATCTGTGTTATTCCCTATCCGTGTTCGAGTTCTTCTTTATTGGTTCTACCTTGGACTATCACCGTGGTACAAGGAACCGGACCATAACATAAACATTACTGTTTATATATATACATACATACATATATATATATATATATATATATATGTAATTATTTATTTGAAACTTATAGCAGCGAGGGATATTTGATTGATTTGAAAGCTTTAAAACCCTTCATTCTACATTCAACAACATCACTTGATAAGGCACCAGAAGTGTTGAAACAAAATGGCTATTTTCTAGTGATTTTATAACATATTTATGTTATAATTTTCCAATAAATAATTATATTTGCTCTATTATATATTGAGCACTCTTTTAAGAATAGTATTTGTTGTTTTTTTGGAATTTATTCCGTATACACCAATCCTATACTTCGATATTAGCTCCTATTATTGGCGAGCACTGACTATTCTATATATATATATATATATATTGTATACTAAAATCAAGTAATGACGCAATATGATCGTTGTTAAATGTAAAATCTAGAAGATAATACCAACAGATGCATTATGAAAATATATATAAAAGACCCTTACTCAAATATTCCCGTCACTCCAAGTTTGTTATACACCGGTTTCAGAAACTTCAAAGTATCCGAGAACACGTTAGATAATTTTATACTTAAGTGGCTTTTATATGACTTGCGGAGTATATTGATCAAATATGGGAGCGGGCAGCGTTTGTTTGAAAAGAGCTCTATATCGATATCGGTGTAATTTACTACTATTTCAGGATTGCTATATGTCAAGATATAGAAGTATATTGGTAGTGACTAAATATATCCCGCACTTAAATTTTTTAATAGAAATTTATGGCTATGCCTGAAGAGAGTTATACGATTTTGTATCCTATTTATCATTTTGTTATCGTGACATACCTTGCAAGACAGTTTTTTGCCCATTCACAACTTATATCTGTTACCCTTAATGGTGAACACGCGCTTGATACTAAAAAATCTTTCACTCAACTATAGGTTATGACTTACTCTCCTATTACGCTGTCAATATTAAATTAAAAGTCATAGTATTTTTTTATACTTATCAGTATTGAAGTTTAAACGGTGGTTATAATAGAGATCTTTAACTCATTTTCTAACGCCAATATAACACTATTTTTCCCGCTAGTTACGTAAAACATTCCATCGCGAAACAGAAATTAATGTTTCGAAACTTGATTCAAGTCCTAAAGTTTAATTTCAATATTAAACTTAAAAGTTAGAGAACAGTTTCATTCTCAAGCGATGTTTTGAATAACTAACCAAAGAAATGTTTTATTCATTTATAGGTTGGAAATGGAGGTGTAATCTGTTTTTTTTTTCTTTCGTTATCAAGGGGTCACTACTGTGATGAATGTATAATTTTTTTATTATATTGCAAATTTTTGTAGTTGTGTTAGGTTTGGTTGGGGGATTTATGTCTGGCTAAAATGGCTTTTTTTCCCCAGGCTCTGTTGTTTTTATAAGTATTTGTTAAAACTTACTGACTGATGTTCTAGTTTCAGTATTTTTGGTGTTAATTTCTTTGAATTTTTTTTCGTTGATGGTTTCTTAAAGGGCTGCTTAGATATGATCGGGTTTTATTTTTAATTCTATAGTTTTATACGTGTCTGAAATTTATTTACTTTGCTAATAAATATGATATGGTATAGTGTAATTAATTATATATGATATTGTGGAATATTTTAAGCTCTATTTCTGTATCAAGTGCTTTTTTTTAAAAAATAAAAACAAAAATACTAAAGAACATTGGATCATTAATCTAATTGTTCTTTCCTTATTACATCAATATATACGTGTGGATACGTGTGTGTTTTATTAACATATTGAATCAGTTATTTATCTGATTTTTTTTTCAATTTAAATTGTTGTTAAATTATTTTGCAAACTGATAGAAATGTGCTTTTTTAAAAAGAGTCGGGTTTTGAATCTTAATATAAATTTACACTCTGTATTGTTTATTTATGTAATTTAACGTTTTTTTTCAGAGTTTGAAAGTTTGAATTATCTTCTTTGAAAAATGAAAAATAAGACAAAGAGTGTTCTTTCTTTTCTTCGTAAACAAATTGATATCTTTACAAAGAAAATCTTAACCTCCAAGTGAAACATACTTGACGACATACTTGTCTGCGTAAATGTATTTGTTCAGGACTGTCTGCATGTTTATGTTTCCCTAAGAACTGATCAATATACTTCGCTCTCAAGATATGACTAGATTTATGTTAGATTATTTCAGATATAAATACATTTCACCAACTAAAAGATTATATCGAGAAATCTGCTGTGCCTTTTTTAATGGCATATCAAATATATTTACTTCACGTGGCCGAGGAACCTCTATTTAACGCAGTTCTACTAGAAGAGATTGATGAAAAAAATATTATTTTATTATTCATTATATTCTTCTTATCTCTCCCTCTCTCTCTCTCTCATATATATATATATATATATATATATATATATATATATATATGTACATTATTTACATTACTCGAACTATTGTCCTCATCTTCGTCGCCATATTTACACAACTCTTCGGCCGTTGTACGCTCCGGCCTTCTTCAAATGGTTGGAATGTCGAACCATATTTTTGGTATATCGGGTCAGTATCGATCCTGCAGAGTCTGTCTATATTTCTGAGATGAGGTATTATGTACATTATTTACATTATTCGGACTATTGTCCTCATCTTTGTCGCAATATTTATCACAACTTTTCGGCCGTTGTACGTTCCGGCCTTCAATATATATATATGTATATGTATATATAGTAGGTTGTTTAATTATCCATGTATCTATCTCAGGTTTTTCATTATTTATATATATATATATCTTTACACCTCATGCATAAATTTAACGATTATTTATTTGCTTGCCTGCGTATGCACATCAGCACACGCGTACACGCCTGCTTATATTTGGCCGTTTAATTTATCTACACTACAATTTTATATATATATATATATATATATATATACTCATTTGTACGCCATTTATGTTCCATTTCGCTCCTGGAGATAGAAATTCCCTGGAGCTTGTCACCAAAAGTCTCTAGAAAAATGAGTGGTAAACTTTTTTTCTATGCTCTATAATCAATATATTGACCTCTCTTTTGTGTATCAGTTTTAATGTTTTATATTATTAGTATTCACTTGTATTTTTGCCTATATATATATATATATATATATATATATATATATATATATATATATATAGAGAGAGAGAGAGAGAGAGAGAGAGAGAGAGAGAGAGAGATAAAAACCGGTCTAGGAGGAGGACAACTCTGGATTCAAAAACCTGCGGATGTTTGTTTGGGGATATTGTGGCACGTGTATTCGTGTTTGCCACGAAGTCTGATTATTTCTGCGCAAAGCCATTAGCAATATAATCAAATCATATATCCAAGTAGTCTCGCTGTCGGTTCCTTGGAACTCTGTTGTTTGATCCTCATACGTCGATAAAGCGGGAGAATCTAATATATATATATGTATGTATGAATTGTTCATATTTATCTATACATCTCAGTATCATTACTATCCATCTATATTTAATCGATCATTATCATTATCTATCCATTATCTATCCATCTATATTTAATCGATCTTTTCACATTTCTGTATTTACGTATATATATATATATATATATATATATATTTCAGGCTTTTTCATTATCTATCTCAGCCGCTTCATATTTATCTATCTCGTTATTTAGCTAATATGATACTTCAGTATGAGTCTCTAGCCTATTTCGCAATTGTTCTTTCAACATATCTGTCTATTTTTACTTCATATTTGTCTTATCCTCAAGTTATATATATATATATATATATATATATATATATATATATATATATATATAATAAAAACATTGGCAATCTGTATGAAATTTTCAATAGGATATAGAACCAGTGAGAGCTCTTTGTCAGAGACAGAACAATAATTACTATATAATGAAAGACACATGCTTAAACACCCTATATTTATTTTGTTGAGGTCGGTAAAAATGTCTTCAACTCTTCAGACCTTTAAATATATCAGTTATAGCTATGATTTTCGTCCGATTTTTGGCTTGATTTTTATAGTCAAACTAATATTTTGGTCATAATGGTTTGTTAATTTGTTAATTATTTACATTATTTATTTGGGTTCATTGATTTTGTTTTTATTTATTTTATTTGTGATTTGGTAATTTGTTTGGATTAATTTATTTTACTTATAATGTTTATTATTTTTTTTCGATTTTTAATTAACGTAGTGAATATTTGTTTTCATGTCTGCATTTTGAGATGAACTCGGATCGTTTATTTAATAATTTTTTGGGTCTGGGAAGGTAATTATAGTTATTTTTCCTCTAAGCATAGTTTGCTAAAACTGTTATATAAGGATAAAAAATCCTACGTTACTTAAAAATCGAAAACCGAAAAGAGTAAATAAAAATATTCAGTATAATAAATAATAAAAAGTAATAAAATAAATTAATCTAAATTAATCCAAATAAATAAACAAACTAGCAAACCGACCCCAATCAAATAATCGTTAGAAAAAAAAATAAAGATAATCAATCCAAATAAATAAATGAAGTAATAAACAAATTAAAAATTGCTCACGCCAAAATAACAGTTAGAATAAACTACAGCAATCAACCCCAAAATTTAATAAATAGCATTAATTGTCCTCCCAAACCCCAAAAAAAACTATTAAATAAGCGATTCAAACAAATTTTTCTACGTTAATATAACACCGATTAAAAGAATATATATATATATATATATATATATATATATATATATATATATATATATATAGATAACTAGACTCGTTTGAAAAAAACTCGAATTTTTTTGATTTGCTAATCAAATCAATCTCGAGGGAAAAAAAGGTTTTAAAAAGAAAGAGCTACAAACATGAACTTCTGTCGACAAAAAAATCGCACAGATGCAAGTCTGAAGCCCAAAGAAAAAAACCCGATACGAGTAACAACTAACTAACAAAAGAGCTCAATACAATCGTAGAGCAGACCTAGATACACCTAGGTCTTTCCTAGGTGTATCTATCTAAACTTTCCCTGACGATCCGTTTAGGTGAAACCTTGGTAGGTTTGTCTGGCTCACTAGGTGTATATATATATATATATATATATATATATATATATATATAAATAAAAAGGCTTAAACACTAATATTCCATGGTCATATTTTTTTTTCGTTGGAATCGGAAATACGATCCAATTCATCAGACCTACAAATTCAAAAAGAAAACACAAAAAAACAACTCCGGAAATGAAAAATAGAATTTACAGAGAGTGTAAGTATGAGAGGGTTGGATGAATGTTAGAGCTAAAGAGAGGGGTAACAGACGAGAGAAGGTGGGAAATTAAAACTTAACAGACAGAAGTTTTAGAGAGGTGAGTCAAAGACAGTTTAAGTTAGAGAAATATGAATGTTGTCGGATGCCTAATACATTAAAGATGTAACAGGAAAGGATACATTTAGTGGTGACATACACACACAATATAGACGATCTAATCTTAAAGATCAGAAGAAGAGGGAGGGAGAGAAAAAGAAAAGACAAAAGGGTGGGAAAGAGAGATGGGGCAGAGGGAAAACTAAAACTGAAGGACATTTATAAAAGGGCCGCTGTATAATTAAGAAAATTTGACAAAATTAATATCGACTACAGGTTACAAATCAAATATAAACATATAAAAAATAAATATAACGATTATCTAATCTAGCATGGACCACTATATTTATGTTCAAAAACACATGCATATACACACTTACACAATAACATATACACGTGCATACATACATATTGGCGTGTACCCACATACACACACATATATATACCCTGGTACACACACACATATATATATATATATATATATATATATATAGTCATATGCACACATACATTCACACATACACATACATGTATACATATACATACATAAATACACACATACATATACACATACATCCATACACATCCACTCCTACATATATACACACATATATACATACGGACATACACATACGTGCACATAAGCATATATACATAAAACCTTACATCTCCATACAGTTACATACACCCATCTAAACAAATAAACAATGTATCCCTATATCTATCCCTCTAACTATACATACATATATACATACATATATACCCATATACAGATATATATGAGTACATACATACCAAAACATAAACACACGCATATAAATACATCTGCATATACATCTATCTACATATACATACATCCATATTCGCATGCATATACATATACATACATACATACACATACATATATGCACTCCTACATATATACACATATACACACATACACATAGATATATGCACTCCTACATATATACACATATACACACATAGGTACGCACATATACATATACATATAAATCAAAATGTAAAATCTAAAAAAGTAAAATTTCAAAAAAAAATTAAAATACATAGCACATCACATAAAGATACACAATGATATATATGGAGAAACATAATAAACATAATAGTCATTCCATTAAAATGCCATGTCCGATGTTATTGAACCAAGATGGAACTAACATAAGTGACAACATGTTATAAAACGGTGTTTATGTTTTGAATCGTTTCTTATGTCTACATTAAGAAAATATCTCATTACGAAGATTTATCAACTCATCTTGATTCTTATCTTTAATAATAAAAAATTTTCCGCCATGCACAGATCACACCGATCGCGGAAGTTATTAGGTGTTCTAGCTCTTGATAAGTATCTCCATTTTAAAAGTGCAGTTAGTACCTTATGCACCAGATTCCAGTAGTGTTTGGATAAGGAAGTTTGATTTCTGAGGTATCTATATCTAAATGAGCGTTTATGGTTGTATAGACGCTGCTTCCAATCAACGGCGGATATACCTATATGTCTTTTTTCTGGTTTATATTTTCCACGATTTTTTTTCAATAGGAAAACCCTGAAAATTAGTTACTCATGCGTTAGAAATATGGAGAAAATCATATCTTCCCATAATTGTAGCATACTTAGAAATTATCATAGTAATGAAACTCAATCTAGTAGCCCTACCTGCAATTGTAGGAATAAAGACCATTGTCCAATCGGGGGTAAATGTAATTATGAAAATGTAGTATACGAGGCAACAATCTTTCCAACGGCTTAGGGGTAGAATCCCCGACTGACGCCAATTCAGTCAGGTTTTGATCCTAGCTAGAGGCAACCGGACGTCTAGCCACACTGATGAGCTGTGATATAATGAAGCAGTCTGGGGATGACAATATATATATATATAATTTTCAGAATTAAAGTGCACAGTAACGGAATTAATGAATGATTAGAATCTTGAAAAATTGGTTCATTGTGTCGTGCCAAACCAGTTTTCTCCTAAACCAACTTTATAAATCTAGCATTGAGTTTTACTGCCATATCTGGTCTGCTTCTACGGCTATATATCTCGAGATTATCAAGGAGGGCTTCCTCATGTTACCGTCCCTGGCCTGACATCTCGATTATTTTATCACTTTCTTACTGCCATGATGTGGCTTCACTATGTTTCTCTATAAATATTTTCACGGCAATTGTTCTACTGATCTTTCATGCTTGTTGCCTCGACTGCGTACTACGTGATTGCCAAATATGTCTCCACTTTTTAACGTTTAAATAGCTAGATGCAATCGAAGTTTCTGTTCTAATAACTTCTTTTCTCGCACTTCTCACCTGTGGAATTCTCTTTCATACTTCCCTGCCACCTGCAGTCTTCAAATATCTAAATGCAATGTCATTCATCATCTTCTGCCTTCCTAAATCGTGTTCTGTTATTGTCCTTACTTCTGACTAAAGTCTTCTCATTTTCTTTCATTCACAGTAACCCCTTGCGTGTTAGTGGTATTTTCGCTTTGCTTGAGGTGAAATGATTAAAATAAATCAGAAAGCGTACACAGACGTAGAAATAAACAGTGAAATAATCAGACATTGTTAAAGTGACGTAATTTTGATTTCTATGCTATTTCATCGCTAGATCGTCCACAGTAAATTTGCGTCAAGATTCATACAATTATTCACAGAGTCTTTCATCATTTTAGTAAAATCATAATAGCAAAATGACTAAAAACATAAACACAATCAAAAATAAACTAAATTAAATTGGGTAGACAATAAACGCAAAGACAAATAAAAAGATAAAATATATTAATCATTTAAAAGCTTACAATTTCGGTGTCCCTCACTGCACATGTGCAGTTACAGCAACGTAAACATCACTTTAGTTCGATGAATTCTAATTGACGAAACGCGTCACATATTTTCCACACATCAATATTCTTAATATAGTTCTGTGATATAAAAATGTTTATATATCATATTCACCCATATATATATATATATATATATATATATATATATATATATATATATATATACCAGGTTCTTTTATTAAGACGGATTATATATAAGGGTGTTTCATTAAGAAGGATCAAAGTCAACAGTAAATAATTCAGTGTTATTTGTGAAAATTTTTTTATTTTTCTATTGGATCATGTCAATTATGTGTGAAAAATTATATCGCCCAAATATACGCCAACTCTGAAAGAATAATAAAAAATATCATTAGACGCTTAAACTTAATTCGCATTTAAAATCGGGTATTTAAACACATCATTTACACACACACACACACACACATATATATATATATATGTATTTTAAAGAGAAAATAGAAGCCGCAAACTGGTATTTTGGGGTATAATATGGCTTTTTTAATATATATTATACTTTATTTTCCATAATGTTTGCTACACGTGTTCCGAGTTTTACGCGTAATTTTCAAGAATTAGTTATTCAAAAAATTTCGCTTGAATGATGGAACAGTGCTTGCTAATTTAATTCAATTTTATTCAAATAATTATATTTAAGTTTTTGGCTCTTATGTAACGAAGGAATCATATTTTATCTTATTATTCTTGTTAAGTAGGTCTAGATTTCTTGCTATTTCTGAAAGTAGTTCTGTATTGTTCTTGTTTTATGGTGAGAGGTCTGCTAGAATTTGTGCGTTTCTTTGGGTTCAGTTGTTGGTCTAAAGGTATTTTTTTCCTGCTTGTTCAAAGCCATTGTTTTTAGTGGCGTGGGATAACACTTTTTTCTGAGAGTTTTATATAATTCTTCAAGGCGGGTTTTTTCGGGGTGTTGGTCGGCTTCTATAGTGTTTTTAGTATATATTTCATTTTATCATTACCATACATGTTAAGTAAGTCTAGATTTCTGCAAATAGTTCTGGATTGTTCGTAAAGGAGATCACATCCAACCTTTGCTTACACAAAGTACTTTCCTTGTTGGCTGCCGCGTCATGTAATTTCATGAGTTTATATTTGGTAGCAATCCTTCTTTTATTCAAGTTTCGTTAAAAACGACAGACAAGGTACTTCGCTTAAGTTACTTTCCTTGTTTCAAGGAAAGTACCTCATCCGAAATTTGTGTGTATAAAACATATGTGTGTGTCGTTAGTCTGATACTTTTCTGGGTAACAAAATGTTTAGTACATAGCATGGGCAAAATAAATAAATATTGGAGTTAATGATAATTAAAGTTTTATTCATGTCATGAATTAGTTCCGAATACAAGTTCATTTTAACTCTCCAAAGAATATGTGATAATCTTATAAAATCTCAATATCATTTTATTTTTCTCGTGTATTTTTTCTTGTATTTCTTCTTCCTTTTCTGGTGAAGAATTTCTTATTTTTTCAAAAGAATTCATCGTGTTTACCTTTCCTAGTTCATGATGTTACTGACATGTTGCTCGTAGTCGATGTGAGCTGTACATTTTTTTCGCACAAAACACTGTTGAGACACGCAAACACGTTTACATCTTCGGTTTTTTACTTAAACATTTTCGGCTTCGAAAGTATTAATGTCTGTTGCTAGACGACTATGGTTGTAGTTAAGTCTTAGGAAGATAAGCTTAATCCGCACGTCACTTACCACAAAATGCGATTGTTGTTTGCATTTAATCGAGAAAGCAGCTTGATTCGGCTTCATTGTTATTAAATACTTTCTAAACATGTCGGTACTGTCGACAATAGGGAGTACAAAGTGGAACAATGAGTTCGTTATAATTTAACTTGCGACGTTCTGTACAGTAAAAACTTATTTGTATTACGGGTTCGGAAAAAGAACACAAAATATTATGATGCACTAAATTAATGATTCTCGTTTATATATGAAGGTACAGTGGATAGCGGCTCGGATTGAGAAATCGGAGAGCCGAGTTCAAATTCCAGTCAAATCTATTACATTCATTACTTGCTAATACCGTTGGGAAAGGTAAGAATTTCTCATCTCCCAGCTATGGGTAAATAGCAGGATAGATTGGGCTACAAATCTTGAATGGCAACTGGTTTACTTACTGCAGGAAAAAATCTGCCTCGTCAGTCATGTATTGAAAGATACATGATCATGATCGCCTAATCGTGTATCACGCAAGGCACATAACCGACTGATAATTGATATTGTTTTCGGCGGAATGAATTCAAATTCCAAATTTTGTTCACTTTGAAACTAACGCATTCTGGAAATGTATAAAAACGTATCATCTCTATCATTTATGGACTGAATATCAAGGTAGATTGATTCATTAGGTTTGGTTTATCCTTATGAATTCAAAACGTTTGGGGTTAGAATTCAAATACGAAAACTGGACTTGTTTGAGAATATGATTGTTCCATTGGTCTGCAAACAGGCATTTGATTTTTTCAACCACTTTTTGAATGTTGCGAGGACAGAAAAGGTTTCAAAAGCGGCACTTCCATGATAAGCCTTATGGAGCTCACAAACAGTTTTGAAACTTTTTCAGATGGTTATTCAACTCAGCAGTCACTTTGGCCGCATTTGTCCGATGAATTCTTTTTTGCCATCGCGTTTCAATGCACGAAGTAATTTTGCAAGTCCGGCTTGAATTGATGCGGTTGCTAATTACTCTGTTCCTCGAATTGCATCAGTGTTCTTGATATGGCAGCTCTTGTAAAACCAAACAGTTCAGCAACCTTAGTGATCGAGGCTCCTGCCATGTCCAACAATGTGCTTTTTCGAACTTGGAGGTCACGCATTTAGATTTTTTTTAATTCTAAAATGATTAAGACAGTAAATTAGATAAATAAACGTATTTACAATAGATTTTTTAAATTACGAAGTTTTAGTTAAAGTTCTTAATATAATAGGTCTTTGTTATTTTGCAAAATTTTGTTCAACCCCTGTTCATAGATAGATAGATAGATAGATAGATAGATAGATAATATTATGGTCAATATATATATATATATATATATATATATATATATATATATATATATATATATAAATTACTAAGAGGATAGAATGCAGGTAGAACTCAATGTCCAGGACAGGAATATAATATAAAAGGCTCAAACACTAATATTCCATTGTTATAATTTATTACATTGGAATCGTAATCACGATCCAATCCATCAGAGCCTCAAATTCAAAAAGCTATATATATATATATATATATATATATATATATATATATATATATATATATATATAGAGAGAGAGAGAGAGAGAGAGATTAGATAGATAGATAGATAGATAGATGCATATTTGCGTTAGCATGAGTGACATCCTGATGCCGATTCCCCTGCCACTTCCGTAATAACAGCAATACAAGAAAATCTACATAAATCCAAATTTTCAGTAATCTGACGATCTTAAACCCAGGTCCTAATTCACATTAAAACCAAATATATATATATAACTAAACACCGATGGTTTGATTATAGTTGTTAGGGCTTGTTTAGAGCTACGCACATAAATGATAACTGAATAATGATAATGATATATGAATTCAAAGAATCCTTTTATTCTAGATTGGTTGCTCACTAAGGTTAGAGAGTCCAGTCTGTTTTGCTTGTTAAACCAATTTGAGCCGACATGCCGAATAATCCTGTAGGCATGTCCACATAGCATTGTAACATCAAAAACGAAAGATTTTTTTTTTTTTTTTTTTTTTATGTTTTCAATGTTCATTGATACTTCTTTTTCAACATATAGATTTAAACTTTACTTGCCATATATAGATTTGGTGGCCATATATATATATATATATATATTCGGTGGTATAAATATTTGCGTATAAATGAAAAGCGAATGCATTAATTATTCATAATGATCTATAAAAAAGCAGGTAAAAAGATTGTCCAAATGTGTATACTATTTGTGAATTACGATATATCTAAACGGTTCATTTGAAAACCGCATGTCCAACAGAAGAAGGAAAAAGCAGCAAAATATAGTGGTAACCTTTTACTGTACCATAAATTGACGAATCTTGTGAAAAGGCAAGATTTCCTGATAAGCCAAAATGGTTTCACCATCCCAAATTCTATAGTGGTGTTTCTAGCTAGCAAAGTGACTAGCATTTTGCCAGACAATCTGCTAGCTAGCAAACAAAAAATACCACTATATAATTTGGGATGGTAAAACTGTTTTTGTTTGAAAGTGGTACGCTCACTCTTATTAACCTCTCTATCCTTATAGTAAACCTTCCTTGAATCAATAAAAGTGGCCACTATTGTTCTCATTGCAATTTGATATTTATTATTACAAGAAAACAATTCACCTGGTGAAAAGACAATTTTTGATTTTCAGTTAAAAATTGAGACTGCGACATCGGGGTATTTACCAGAAGACAACTGATGAAATCTACTACGGATCAACGCCCGCTTTTTTGCCAATAAAATCAAATATATATATATATATATATATTTTATAGACGGGAATATATATATGTTTGTGTTTTTTTAATTCAGAAACTTTCTACAAGACTTTATTTCAGATGGCGCGGACTTAACTATTAATTGAGATGGAGAAGAAGAGATTGATATATGCCTTATCCAATTGCAAATGTGCGAAAGTCTAAAAAATTGTTCTTTTTCAACGCTTCGAAGGATAAATTAATACAAATAAAACATCAAGTCCGAATGGGTCCATTTTTTTGATCCGAACGCTTTCAATATACGCATCTTCCTTTAACGATTTTCAAAATAGTTCCATTAATAAAGGGTTAACAATTAAATCAGAAATAATTTATTGTAAAGTTGTTTTATAAAATTATATAAATTTTTTCAAAACACATGGTCAATAA